>JBAIZL010000002.1:48334228-48419228 GCA_036971475.1 Prosapia bicincta
GTAGTAAAGTAATTATAGGAAAACACTATTCCGTATATTGAACTTTTTAAATTTATGATGTTTTAAATATCGCCACATGCTGATTATTTTAGACTTAAAAAGGTTTGAAACAATATTTGTTGTTTATGTCTTATTTTGTAATTGGTATGTATAAATTGACGCTGTTTGTTTGTAAACAATAGATTTTATCTCATATTTATAATAATAAATGACGGGTTTAGCTTTGTGACAACTCTCAGCCATAATTTCATAATGCTCTGTTACCATTTGATGTTTTTAAATTTATTTAGTACAATTCATATATTTGTTTAAGATGTTTTAACTTTTGAAAATGTCTATAAACCAAGCGGATTAAACACTTAGCTTTTTTTTTCGTCAAATGTTTCCTAGTGAAGAATAAATATAATCATATGAATACAGTTATTTTATTAACGACAATAAAAATATTAACCACAAAAAATTTCGTGTTCAAACCTTTGTCTATACTTTACTCGTGAAACCTTACTTTACCTTAGTCTATGCAAATTTAAACACTTTTAAAATTACCTTTATTTTATGAGCTACACGCATTGTAAGAGTTATATTACATTACAATCCATAGTAGAATTATATAAAAAATACAACTTTAACCATAGTTTGACAGTCCAAATAAATTAACAATAAAAAATAAACAATGAATATAAAAACAAAATTAGTGTTGAACTAACAAAGAAGTAACAATAGGCTTTTCAACAATCCAAAATTGAGTTATTATCTTAAAATAAGTCAAGTGTAAAATAAATTAAACAAAGCCTCACAGATTAACAAAGGTACAATTAAAAGCGACCTTTAGGCGGACTGAAACATCAAAGGGGTTTAAACGATTATATCAACCTTAGCTTTGTCGTCCAGTAATTAAATAACAAACTCAAGATATTCTGTGTAGAGCTTGTAAGAGGATTTGGAATCACGGAATTATACCGTCCAAGTTTACATTATCTATTTAGCCATATTAACTTTAATCTTTTGTGTTCAATACATAATAATGTTATTCGAATACATTAATATTATCGTATGTAATGTTCGCCTTATTAGAAGAAGCTCGGTGTGTAAAAGGCTGTAATGCTGACAATAATGCCTCGCGAAATAAATAGTGGAGTGTACAGTTAAAAGTATATATACACTAGCCCCTAGTCTCGGCTTCGCCAGTACAAGTTTCAAATTGTCACACTTTACATAAACATCATAATGGTAGTTGATGGAATTGCATGAATATACGTTACAACATAAGGAGTATTTATTGTTAATTGAGTCATTAATATTATAAAAAAGTAATTTATTTTACCAATTCATTTATCAAATCTGTTGACAAAAATCTATAAACATAAAAATTATTTTATAATAATACCTTTTTCCTATGAAATTTAATATTTAAAAAAAATATTTCAAATGCATATTAATTCATCGGAAAAAGATCCAAATATGAGAAAACTAGTTTTAAATTATCACAAATTTATAAAAACTAAGGTACTATTTAAGTACTTATCTTTATAAATAAAATAATAGATTAAAAGATCTACTAAACGTGTAGGGTATTTTATTTTTAACTTTCGCTGGTACTTGATTATCTCAAAACCTCTTTATGTACAACATGATGGTTCTTGCATCTGGAACTGGAATAATTAAAATACTGGAATAGCTTACTCTAGAATATTCAACATAAAGTTCTCTTTGTTAGAAACCGTCACCTCTCAAATCAATTCCAGCTATTTTTAAAGAATATCTTTGTGATTTGTTAACTGTCATCGCAAAGCAACATTTAACTGGAAATTGCCTTCTTTTGAATTTAAAAGATAACCCGATGGAATTAGTGGTATAAAAAACAATTTTGTGAATTTATTTGTTCGTTAAATATATTTTCTCTCTCTAGTTTTGACTCTTAATTTCTAAATTTTCTGAAATGTTTTGTCGCTTTCTTTTATTATCACAGTGTAATATTTAATTTCGCTGATATATTTATTATCTCTTAACTTCTTTATATATATAACATTGGTGGTTCTTCCATCTGGAGCTAGAATCACTAAACTACTCGAAGAGCTTACTTTAGAACAGCAACATAGAGTTGTACATGCGAGAAATAGTCATCCTCTGAGTTTTGCCTAACAGTCAATGAATGTCATGTTAACTTTAGCTAAACTTCATTTAATATTTTTGAACATAATAGCTCACCCTACAGCCGTTGTCTTTTTATATGTATAAATATTCAATGTATCAATACATAAGAAATCGTACATACTAAATAAATTTAAATAAACATTTCTATAATTTAAGCTTAAATAATAGCCTGATTTGTATGATTCTCAGAACAAAACAATTTAGTATAATTCTATAACTATTACATTCAAATAATACGCTAACACACAAAAAAATTGAATTCATATTTATTTTTTTAAATTACTTAAGTAACATTTATTTTAAAAATTAATATATTGATTACCTTATAAGTTAAAGACGTTTGCATAGCATTTTACGTAATATTGTACCGTAAATATAGTAATATAACGTAGCTTGCGTTAAAACAGCTGTTATACAAACTAACCTAAACACAGTTTTGTATGAAATCTTATTTTCACTTAATTCAAGTGTCACCTGTATGTCACAACATGATTACTGCCATCTATTGATTATTAGTTGCATCTTTATTAATAATTCCTAATTTCAATATAAGTGACCAAATGCTTGGTCAGAAATGTAGACGGTCACATTTTAATTTTTTTTTCTAGTTTCTTTTGGAAAATATCGACTTATGCGCCTCCAATCAGGCTCCAACTATGTAAGACCCTTCCCAGGAGTGGGTTCCATAACTTCTCAAAGTTTCATGTCGATCGGATAGATTGTTTACATTATACAGCCAGCCAGGTGAACTCCGTGTATTCCTTATGGTAAATTTCTACCTTCCTTTTTTGATTTCTACCTCTTTGAAACTTTTGCTAATTCCATTCTTATTCTCTACGTAGTATAACTAAAGTTTTCTCTAAATATCTATCAATTATCTGTATCATTAGCTTATTAGTTTCTGCTCTGCGTTGATCGTCGGTCAGCTAGTCAGGACTTCAATATATATATATATATATATATATATATATATATATATATATATATATATATATATATATTAAGGTGATATATTTTCTTGTAATACAGTTAATAAATTAAAATATTTCAATAACAAGAATACTTTTAATGAATATATTTATTCAAAGCTTTTCGCCGATAAAATAGTACCAGAATCTTCAGGAAAATAATTATCTAATAATGTTTAATAAGATTATTAGATAATTATTTTTCTGAAGATGCTGGTACTATTTTATCGGCGAAAAGCTTTGAATAAATATATTCATTAAAAGTATTCTTGTTTTTGAAAAAAAAATATATATATATATATAAACGTATCTATGTATGTATAGAGTGTGCGTTATTTACAAATAAACAAATGCATAGCCTGTAGAACTATATTTTCTTCACACAAAGTTTTAAAAACAAACACAAAATAAAGCCTAACGCTTACTATGATTGACAAATTCCTAAAGCGCTCTTTGATTTTCTGTTCCACTTTACGATTTGAAGCTTCCAACCTTAGACAGTGAAGTACATATGTGCTCTAAGGATTAGTAACCTGCACTAGAACACGTCTATTGCGTTGTCAAGCACTATTCCTTTGTAATTCAACTCTCTGTTGTGTGTAATCGCATTCTCGGATTGACCTATTGCGCCTTCAACTCTGCAGTAGATAGTAACAGTGTTGATTACACATGAGTGTTGCGTTCTCCGTGCGACTGGTTTCGTTGCAGGTACATTATTTTGTAAACTTAAACAACGTTAACAATACTTAGAGTACTTGAAGAGAATAGTGCGTTTAAAAAACGCAATAATCGATAATAAAACAATTGATTATTGTAAATTGAATGCCTACAGAAAAATACATTTTATGCAACGATAGTATTAAGAAACTATAAAATATGGATAAAATAATAATGTAAATATATAAATCTATATTTTACTTTCTATTTTTGTAATAGAGGTTTTACAATCGATCAATATTTCAGTTTAGAAAGCTCAATCTGTTGTTGCATTTGCTCGGCAATAAAGATTATTTTTTTTTAAATATTAACGTAACATAACCAGTTTGACGCGTTCAATTGGCTAAATAATAACCTATTATATCTATTTACCAAAAATAGATTATAATACTATAGTTAAAATTCAAATAGTTTATTTCTACTCTCTAATTAATAATAACTCTTTCATTTTAAATTGGCAGCAGAAATTTGTGTTTGTTTAGTTGATAAGTACCAGTAGCCCAAATCTAATCTGATTGGAAATCTAATGGATGTGATTTTAGCTTGTTTAATTACCACTATGTGATGTAATATAAATATAAGCTTATTGTTCTTAGTCATCGAATATGAACATTTATAAACTCAGTAAATTCTCTACTTTATATATGATGCTCTTTTTGTTTTAAATTTTTCCCAGCTTATTTGTGTAGCTGAGTGTATATTTGTAACTGTTATATTTATTTCTATTTCTTTTAAAGAAGCACATATTTAGACAAATAAATATTTTAATAAAAAAATTGTTATAATGGCTTTGAAAATATGACTATTATAATGAATTTCAAGGAAAATGGTGACATTCTACAGAAAGGTGGAAATCTACGGTACAGCTTACAACTCCATTATTTTGACCATGTCGAAATGTAATCATGGCAACAATTTAATGTTGTACAATGGAGCTTTCGATGGTAGCAACAAAAAAAAAATTCATAGCCTATACTTCTTTGATATATACACTTCTGGCTATGGGAAAGTTGACTCATTGACAAAAGCGCTAAACTAAAACATAAAGATACTCAGTTCGAATCCTGTCTAGAACCCGAATTCTTATAGTTTAATTATTGAATAAATATTTGAAAAAAAGTTTTATCAATTATCATCCACTACAGGTTTAAAAAATGTATTTAAACGTGACTCCATGAATAAAACTGTATGTTATTAACGATTGAAAATTTGGACAAGATATAGCCAATATATACCAAAAGAGTGTGACCTAATAGAAGGAATTTAAAAATAGTTACTATGTTACTGCTTTAAAAGTTATCCTAAATTTAACCAAGTTATATTCTTAATATAGCCTACATAGACCTATCGTCCATATTACAGTGATAACAGCGTCGCTGATAATTTGCTTAGTTTTATATTTTACTTTTTCAAATTTTAGATGCAGTAAATCAAATCGTCTCTCTTTTTTTCATACATTTCCAAAATTGTTTCTGGCTTAAATACGTTTTTGGGTATCTTTTGCGTGATTAATATTCGACACTTTTTGAAAAAAAATTTAAACGACAAAAAAACTAAAAAATATTAAGATTGATTTTTGCATTATTCATGTTTGATACAAGTTACATAGCATTGATGTAATTATTATTTCTAACAAACGCTAAAATATTCTACTGATATTGCAAAATAATAAAATTTAAAAGTAACACAATAGTATAAAATAATAGCCTACATTATTATGAAAGTAATTTATTTTAAATAAATAAAACCTTTTGACAACAAATACTTTTATATAAATCCGTATGTACATTCTCGATTGTAAAGCAACCACATCCAAAGGATATTATGGTAAGAATAACTCTAATAAGGAGAAGTTATTCTTGTTATAACTTCCTGTTAGCTTTGCAATCGAAATATCCATTAGGATTTAAGTAAAAGGTTGTTCCTTTTAAAAAGTTTTATTTATTTAAAATAAAAAATTACACCACATTTGCTCCAAAGCTTATGAAAATAATTATTATTAACAGAATAATAAATTTAATAGTAACAATGTAACAAATTTAAGCTAGATCAGTTTTGCGTAACTATCCACATACATTATCCAAACATTTCGTCACATGATTTTATTCAACTACTATCCTCACTACAAACATATTCCATGAAATATAACAAACTTAAAATTAAACAATTTCCCTCTAAGATTTAGGTTTCATTTGAAATTTTCCAAAAACATAATAGAACTTGATGTTTTCCGATCATTTACCCTAAACCCTTCTTCAAAAATTGAAAACAGGTAAAATAAGTGATTAAGCCTAATGTAATATTTGTAATATTTTTAGTTAAAACCAATTTTATATATTTTAAGTGTTTTAGTAAGTTATAACATTATTTTTAGAAATGTATTTTCTTTCTGTTTCTTTTTAATATTTTATTGAATGTTCCACTTAGGTTCTTATGCATAACATAGGTCCTACTTATAATAAAAGACATTAGTTTTTAATTAATAGCCAAATTAGCTGAAAAGGATTTATAATTATAAAACAAATGTTTTATATCCAAACAATATGTAACAAACTGTTGTTAATTTCAACGGCGGCTTGTTACAGTTGTAATACCAGACAGAATATTTTGAATTTGAACCGATATTTAACACAAAATATTAGGTCCTTCCTACTTCAATATTCCAGTATATTTGGAGGAAACAAAATGTTTTATTCAATTCGAGAAAGACTTTTCTACACTTTAGACATTCTGTTATTCAAATACGAGGACATTAGTTATTTTTAGTCCATTAACGTCACATTTACAAAAGAGAAAGAAGTCAACATTGAATGTAGAACGTCACTGCTTTGGAAATAGTAAACTGAGTTGTCAAGGAAATTGTTTACATTGTCAAAGTTTGGATTCTCTGAAACTATAGAACAAAGCAAATAACGTCTCTTAGAAATGGAAACATTTTCCACAAATTTTCCAGTTGAGTAGCCTATTATATGTATTAATATTACGTAAATTAACAAGTTTATTTATGCTTATATTAAATTTATTAAACATTTATATGTTGGGTAAATAAGAGCATAACTTTAAAAGCTATTGTAGTTCGCATAGTTAAAAAAGATAAACTAGTTTTATTAATTATCCTACTTTTAAAGTAAAAATACTTTAATCATTTTTTCCAAAATTATTCTTTATTTTCTAATATTTTAAAGTTTATAATTTCTGAAAGACGTTGCAATGTCGAGTAATCTTGAAATATTAAAAAAGTCCTTCCCCTATTTAAATTTTGTTTACATTCTTTGTCTTTCCTTATTATGGCAAAAAACAAAGCTTAGTAAACATATTAGCTATAATTATTTTCTTTTTGGTAGTTCAAAGTTATAAATTATATCAAAATTATATAGTTCAATAGATTTTGCGACGCCATTCTTAAGTCATTTAGTCATGACTTTCCTCTTTCGCCTAATTCTATGTTCCAAGCTATCTTTTTCTGCACTATGAAATGAAAGAAGCTGTATTTCCCTGGGAGTCTCAAATATAGCATCACCAGAAGGTTAGAAATAAATTGAGAGGATTTTTTCTGACTCATAGGGTTTCCAGGTCTGGGCCCCCAAAACCCTCCCAGCCCTCTTTTCAGTAATCCTCTAGCGAGCTGCGACAGTCTCGCAAGCGCAAGCGGCTAGTATTTCTATCGCGAGTAAAGGAATCTAGAGGATAGAGTCCTCATGTACCAAGCTATAATTTCTTCCCTTTATAATCACAATATAATAAAATAAAACAGTGTGGCAAGCGTCACGCTAAGAGTGGGATGAAAAAACATGGCAATAAAAACAGCAATGATAACCATAGAGGCTAGTAAGCTATACCATGCAGGAACCCTGGGGTGTTTGATATCCTTAAGCTAAGGGATAAGGAAGAATCCAAGCACACACTTTAACAGTAAACTAATGGTATTATCTTAAAAATACCTAGTTAGTGAGGTCGTGTAACCTTTAGACTCTTATATAAGCTCCCAATGGGGACTACACCCACTGCTCCGTACAGCGACCGATTTAAGACAGTACTAGACGAAGACACAGCCTCGCCCACTTCTAGACCACGCCCACCACCAACTTATAACTTATAAATCAAACTTAAACTCAATATATTATTACAATATTAGGCACTATGGAAACCATAATTATTTACAATAATGCAATGAATTCAGTCGTAATAAGGAAATCAATCTAGAACCAGTAATCGGTCTTTATCAGTGTTCTTAAGAAATTCATAATTTATTTGCTTCTAGAGAATGAACTAGTAATTGTTAGAGTATTTAACCCGTTAGAAATACCGCCTTGCCTACTTTAACGTTATTAATTTAGATTTGGGCAATTTTCAAGATATTTACAGAGCTACACTGGACGTATTACGCCTCCCATGAATGGAAGAATGGGGAATATTTCTTTTTGTACAGTAATAAAATGCTGATTTTGATATTTAGTCTATCTACCTTCCAGCAGAATGATCAGTCCCAACAAAAATGCATAACATCTTATGACACTATCATCACTACGGGTCCAGATCAGCTTTTCAACAATTTTAATTTAACAATAGGTTATAAAAATCCCATTATATAACTGATTTATTAAACAATCCTAAAGAAAAACTTCTGTTGTTTGATAGCCCTCTAATCTATAGGCCTACTATTAATTATAAAGCGTGTGACAAAATGTGTAGGCTAGGCCTGTACAAATTCAAAGAGTAAATTTATAGGCCTAACTAGGATTCATAATTATAATACCCATAGGAACAATCCAAAGTTGCTTTAGTACCTAAAACTTTCTTTAAAAAATATCGTAAAAATGTCAACCATATCAAAATGACATGATATTATTAGAATAATGTTCTTTCTGTATCAAATGAGTATTATCTTGTACTAATTAATTCAAGTTCAACCCAGTAAAAATACACATAAATAATGGTAATTTAAACAACAAATTTTGTTATACAAATTTTGTTATGAAACAAATCCATTTGCATTCTAAAACAACTAATATATTATGTAATAATCGCATTATAATATTATTAGTTTATAAACTTAAAAATTAAACTTGAAAAATTTAATTGTTTACTTGAAATGTAGGAAGTAAATGTAATGACTATTTGGTTATAAAATAATTAATAATATAATTAAGTTAGGCGTGACGAGATTTAACTGATTAATATATTTAAAATCAGCTAGAAACTTTTAAAACAATTAAGTTAAAAATTCAAAACAACAGATTAAACGGTGGATAAATAATTTACTAACCAGGCGTCCTGATTATTTCAACATGTAGATACGTAAAACAAAGTATTCTTAACAGCAAAGTCACTTTAATTTTATTAAAAAGTATTCGCTAAAAAACACATCCATGTTTAAGAATATTAGATTTTATTGTGTTCTACAGTTGTATAGGAGTTTGGTAAATTTGTGTCACTTAAGAAGAGGAAAGAACGACAATTTATTTGCTTTCATTCTTTTGACTTAATGGACCGGATTTTTGACCATACGATTGATTGAAAGTCATATGAAAAAGGTTTCCCTTAGAAGGATAAATTGGAATAAACTTGTCACAGTCTTTCTGTGGAATTGGTCCCAATGACTTTCAATTGTGTTGAAAGCTTTCAACTGGAGAAAAATATCTAGTTTTGTTCTTAGACTGATCTGGTTTATAATGTTTCTGATACTTTCTCTATAGGTTGTTTGAACCTAAAAATGTAGTAGCCAACATTTTACTTAAACGTTAAATATTGTTCGGTAAGTAACATAAATCTTTCGTAAAACATTGTCACTAACTGATTAAACTAACCAATTAAAAACTGAACGAAGCAAAGGTGTATATCAAACTAATGACAGCATAGATAGAGATAATTATAAACAAACAAAAAGGGCATATATATATATATATATATATATATATATATATATATATATATATATAACAGTAATAACACCCAATTTATAATAGGCTATAGAAAACCTGGTAAATATATAGTGCTGTTAAAACAATATAAATGTAATCAAAACAACGTAATCTGTATATAAGAATATGTATTTTTGAAGAATGGAAATTTTTACTTTCAATATCTTTTTTTTCAATTTTATACCAACAATAAACTGAATTTTTTAAGTAAAATAAAATTATACAAAATGTTACACCTTTTGCACATTTTATTAGAAAAGAATTGGACTAGCGTATTTCTTTGTATAAATGGTTTGTTTTTAAGGTTTCGTTTTATTATAAGATATAATTGAAATGCACGGTTTTTATGGGTTAGACTACAGTTTACGACGTCACGGCAGTAACATGCTCTGGAGAACGAACTGGCTCTAGAACCAGTAAATTTTTTTATTGGCTTTGTATTCCAATAACATGTGTAAATGTGGCATTAAAATGTATTCGATAAATCCTCTTTTCAATGAAAACAAATCATCTAAATTTAAGTAATTCAAATTACTTTCCAGAAAATTGTTTTTAGAAACTTATTACAAGTATTACAACTATCGACAGTTTTTCCAAGAAAATAAGTATTAATCAAATATAACAAATACATAAGATACTAAGAGAAACCCCTTATGTCCATTTCATTTATTTCATCAGCATTAAAGGGTCATATTTCAATAAAAATACAATATAGGCAGCTTATTACAATAAATATACATACTTCACTTAGTATAGATTGCCTAGATTTTGAGTATGTTTATTTTTTTTAATAGATCAATTTGTCTTCCCTCTAAATTTATCATTCTTTCCAACTCATCTCGATTTAATCTAGATTTCGTAGCGGATTGAAAATTACTTTTTTAACTGATATTTTTCCTTTATTTAATATTTCACCCATTTGTTTGCATTTTTTTGTTTGTACGCTTTAAAAGAACATGTTAATTATTCTCTATTTCGACGGTGTTTACGCTTTTGAAGTGAAAACGTCCATAGCGACGCCAACAAAATTTTATTGGATGAACATAAACAACAACTTCACGACAGTATAATTTCCTCTAAGTGTCGCTTACTCACCTCAGAGTTAATTAAATGGTATCATATGATTTCACGCATCAGCTGATTTTGTGTTATAGTACGAGGATGTTGTATATTAGCTGTTTCACACGTAGATTATGTTACAATATATATTGAATAATAAAAAAACGTTATTACTAAATAATTTTGATGAGTTAATAATATATTAATTTATTTAAATTTTGATAAATGTCAAAATCGATATATCGATAGTAATATGTTTTGTATTTTAATCCAATTTTTAAAATCCAAACGTTCTTACGTGCGTCTAATACTTTTTAAGAAGTAATTTCAAAGGAATTTGTTGGAAAAAAATTATATTCAGTAAACATCAAATAAAAATCGCTTGTTACCTAGATTAACCTAGAAAATGTAACTACAATAAATATTATTCTTTATTAAATACATTCTTAAAATGAAAATATAAATATTGAATTAAAAATGTGTAGCCCTATACAAGTATATTCATACTTTTGGTGATTTTTATTGAAAATTTTGCGAAACTATTATTTCTAACTTGTTATTAGTAGTTCAAATTTTGTTAATAAATCTTAAGGTGTTTTATGATTGGTTTTTATATTATAATAAATGTTTTAGTTATTTCTTAAAATTCAAGATTAAATGTCGTTCTGCATTCACAATTTCCGTAGGCGTGACTACAAACATTTTCTCTCCTGCTAGCCTCCCTGTGTCCCAAAACCAAACTTTTTAATAGATTTCTACCCTTTATTTACTGTTTTATACACTTTACGCATTATACTCGAGTTTAATTATCCAGCATACACTGTTTACTCTGTTCTCCTTGCTTTAATTTACATTTTCGCACTTTTTGGCCCTTATCTTTCGAATCTAAATTAAATATAAATGCACAAAATTTAGCTAATACATTCATCATATTTGTTTTACTCTTTCTATATACAATATATATATATATATATATATATATATATATATATATATATATATATATTATAACATAATTTCCCTTGGGCTTTTCTATGTTATTTCAAATTTGTGAATTTAATTGTTATAGATTAATTAATTGTTTTAAAGTGTTGGGCGCCAGTTTACCTATTGTTCGACTGAAGTTCTAATTAAACATTTTGCTTATATTGCATAATTTTAAATTATGCTCTTATTGTCTCTTTCCATAACAGAAACCTTTTTTCCACCAAGTCCTTCTACTGCTGACCCTCAACATTCTTGTCCCCTTAAATATTTACAACCTTACTTACACATGTCTATTTCTAAACAAATATCTAACAGTTTATTATAGTTAATAGTCTGAAAGATTATTGGAGTTTATTTAATTCTAATCCACTACTACTGATTTGATATATTTTTTAAATTTCTAACATTAAATTTTCCTTTTACAACATGGTTTTCTAGAGTGGCAACTAGGTAGCTAGACTTCCCATATTTCTCAATTACCCTATATGGTTCTTTGAATAATTCTAAAAATTTCCCATATATCCCCTTTTCCACATTAGATGTATTTAGTGCCCTGATCAACACCAAATCTCCTACTTCATATTCGGTTAACTGGTTTTCTTGATTAAACTTCTTGGCACAGTTTTCCCTTTTCATTTGTAAATAAATTTCGGCGGTGTCGACGATTTTTCACTTTCATTCTCTGGCATTTTTATAAATTCGTCCCATATTCTTTTCGGTTTTCTTCCAAATTGTGCTGCATGTGGAGTAACTCTAATTGTTTCTTGAAATGTTTCGTTGATTATTGTTTGTACGTCCTCCAATAGTAATTCCCAATTTCTATGATTTTTCTTTAATAATGTTCTGAAAAGTTGATTCAGTTGTCTTATGGTTCTCTCAGCTCTATTACTTTGTGGATTCCTCACCGAAGTGTGTAGTGTTTTTATTTGAATTCGTCGGAGTCCCTCTTTCCATTTTCTTGCAGTAAATTGCGTTCCATTATCCGTGATAATAGCCTGCGGTTTTCCATGTCTATTGCAGTAATCTTGCAATCTCCTTAGTGTAATAGTCGTTGTAGGTCTATTGATTTTATAAAGCTGTACATATTTAGTGAATACGTCAATGATAACCAAAATATATTTTGCACCACTTTTTCCTTTTGGTAAAGGACCACAGTAATCCATTGATAACAATTCTCCTTTGTCTTTTGGTATGATACAATCCATTTCCCCAACTCTATGTCGTATGTCATGTTTGCATTTCTGGCATATTTCACATGATTTGACTATTTGTTCGATGTCCTTACTTAGATGATCCGCTGCGAAATCTTCTTTAAATGTTTGATAACTCTTGTTAATACCTATATGGCCAAAGTGAGTATGTATTTCCGTGATTAGATTCCTTTTGATATTGTCTGGTATGTATAACTTGAAATGACCTTTATCTCGACGATATAACTTGCCTTCCCATAATTTGTAATGCTGGTGTAATTTGTCCGATGAATTCTTTAATTTATTAACTATAAGTTTTGTTTTATGGTCTCGAACACGCCCCTGTATTAATTCACTCCAGAATTTTTGTTTAAATGCAAAGATAAAATCCCCGAACTGTTTAAAGCTTTCTGAATGTAATCTAAACCAATTGGCAGCTGGCCTGCGTAGATGTTGCATTATCCATTCTAAACCTGTTCCCTGGTATTACTTTTCATGTAACCCCATAAGCTCGTTAAGAAATGCCATAGGTATTCTTTCATCTCCCGAAAACATTATATTCGTGTTTATTGGTGTTATAAGATTATTATCTCTTCGGTTTTCTTTCGAATTTATTTGTTTTCTTATTTGTTCAATATTTTCGTCTAATTTTCTCAATTTTGGATCTAATTCTCCGCTATTATCTGTTATTCTCTTGTATCGTCATTTTCAAAGCTTCTAGGTAACCCGTTTGTCTGTTATATTGCTCTGCGCATGTTTCTTCAATCGTCACGATCTTTCCCTGCGTATTTTGAATTTCACGGTTTATGTTGTCTAGTCGGCTAACAATTTTGTGTGCATATTCTTGGTGTAATCCTTGTGTATTTTGGCCTGATACTAATATTTTTTCATCTAGTGTTTCTAGCAATTTTTTTTTCGTTACCATTACCTTGTTATTAAGTGTTGCAATATCTCCCCTCCAGTCTTCATCCAGTTTCCTTAATTTGTTGTCAAAATTCTCCCCCATTTTTGTGATTTCCTTATTCAAGTCTTCCGTATTCTTTTTTATATTGTCATTTATTTCTATTAATTTATTATCCATGTCTCTTTTATTTTGGTCAATATTTTCATTTGTCTTTGTTATATTGTCATTTGTTTTAGTCATGTTATCATCAAGATTCTTTAACTTTTTTAATATTTCCCTGAAAATATCATTATCTTCTAGTGTTCCTACTGTGATCTCATTATTAGTCCCCATGCCTGTTGTGCACTCTGTCCCCAAAACCCTTATCTCTTCATTCACATTTTCTCTTTATCTCACCCCTTCTACGTCTCCGAACCCGTCTTCTTTACGTCTCATCTGTCCTACTTGTGTTTCTTGTGTATTTTGATGTTCCATTTTGGAATTTTTGTCGCGTATTCTTATACTGCGTCTAAGCGTGTAGCTATCTATTTGCCCTCTTACAATATTTCCCTTACTCATTAATTAATATAACAACCTACGCTAGACAATTCTTATTAATACAATAATATACTACTAGGTCTGCTGGTCAATACATTTAAATTTTGATGCAATTTCAAAATAGCCCCACGTTCAGTAGCCAATTTATAACATAATTTCCCTTGGGCTTTTCTATGTTATTTCAAATTTGTGAATTTAATTGTTATAGATTAATTAATTGTTTTAAAGTGTTGGGCGCCAGTGTAAATATTGTTCGACTGAAGTTCTAATTAAACATTTTGCTTATATTGTATAATTTTAAATTATACTTCTTATCACTATGACCTACCTTTATTTTTATTATTTTGATTCCTTCTTCTTTATAAGATGGCAACCAAATTACTTAATTAGAGTAGGCCTTACAAAGAAATACAAGAATTTTTAGTTATAACAATTTCTTTAATATTTTAGAACATTATTAATTACTCTTGCCAGTTAAATACAAAGTTTACATGTTAAATCTACATTTAATTACACAATTATTTCAGACTATAATGTCGAACCAAAATCTTATACGGTAAACAACCCGTTATTTATTTCATTCATTTTATTTATTATTATTTAAATTTGACCAGCTAATCAATTAAAGACTTTTGGGGCGTGTTTAGGTTCTTGCCTTATGAAATTACTTTTTTTTTGAAATTTAGAGTTACTTGTATATTAGAAAATTTGTTTTATTGACCAGAAATTTATTATTATTTTTAATTAGTTTTTAATTAAAGTTTTTACTTAAGTGCAGTAACGTTCTTTCCTTTTTTTGTGTTCCGTTAATCCTTGGCACTAGTTCGACGATTTTTGTAACACTTCACTTCACCACATTTATCGATAATTAAATTACTTATATTTCTTTTAAACAATTTCACGTCCATCTACTTTTTTGGTCGCAAGAAGACTGCCTCTTTTTTTGCACTTGAATTTGTTTACCGCGTATTTCCCCTTCTCGTTCATTTTCTACCCAATGAAAAACATCGTTCTTGGCTTCCACAATCAAATTTGAAATTCGTACGTTCTTTTTTTTTTAAACTATCCGTTATTTTTGAAAGTGTACGTGACACATCTGTCGTTCTCTCCCGTCCCTTTCAACTTTCTAAATCCTAACAAAAACTCTACCCTAATTCTCTAAGGGTTTTACAAATTGTTTATTGCCTTAACTACTTTTTTTTAAATTTTTTGTTTTGTTTAAAGTATTTCTTTGTCGGCTTTTACTAAGTCAACTTTTGGAAGTATTGCTTACTGTTAATGTTTAGTTTTTATTATTATTATTTTTTCTTTTTTTTAATATTTATAAATTTAATATTATAATATATATATATGTGTATATATATATATATATATATATATATATATATATCGCCTGTAACTATAACTAACAATTTAAATTTTATATTCCTGGACTTTTAAGTTTAAACATGTCTAGAGTAAGTCAGATATTTTGTTTGTTTCAAACCTAACTGCGATATTTACTTTTCATTGTTTAGGCCTAATTCCAAGGACTTCCTTTACATTTAAAAAAAAATTTATTATTACTTTTTTATTTTGCTTCGGATGTTCTTTCCGTTTTAGGGTGTGTGTGTGTGTGTGTGTGTCTGTGTGTTAGTGTGTGTGTGTTGCAACGTCCCCCCCACTCCTCGCTTCGGTTTGTTGTTGCACAATTACCTAATTATTATAAATTTATATATCTGCTGCTCACACCGTTTTGTGTACCGTGTTAAGATCCCTAAATTTTGTCTTGTGTTCCCGCGTAATGGACCACGCCTAAATGCAAGTCTATTCCTCCTGACTTCTACCTTAATGTTTGTACGACCTCCCCTAAGATGGTTGGCAGGTTTGTTGGGTCTTTATATAGTCACACATGTCAGTAAAATAGTCAGCTGGAAAGAAACAACATTTATATGAACACACAAAATTTTCATAGAATCTTACCACTTCATGAGATCTGCAGGCACAGCAGGGAACGTGCAAAATATGATCATGTTTAAGATACCTTTTTTAAAAGGCTCCTGTGTTCTTTAAACATGATCTGCCAGTAGACATCAATCCAAAAAATCCAACTAATTTTTAGAATAGCTCTGAATAGGTTCTGAATTTTATATATATTTTAAATTAATTAAATTTAATTAAAACTGTACTTTGATTTTATAATCATTATTTATCAGTTGGAAAAAACTAAAAGTTTTTATTGGTTGTTCAACACAGGATGAATTTAAATACTGTAAGTTTTTATAATGCATTTAATTACTGATTTTAAACTAAAATAATTATCTTTCAAATAAAATACATTCAACTCTCTCTTTATCTTCACAAATTATTAAAAGTTCGTTATTTTTCACATATTTAAATCCTACATTTCATATATAATTCATTAATTACATTTACAAATTTTTAAAACAAAATTATTTCCAAATTTAACATAATAAAAAAATTGTATCTTCTCATTTCAAGTTTAAATTGGTAAATTCACAATTTATTATAAATAATTTTTAAATTTGTATGATTCAATAAATCTGGTCTTCTTGAAAATGATTGACTTATATCCAAAACCACTTTGTAAATTTAATATTTATTATTCATTATTTAAACATTTTTGTTATATTAATTAATTTTGTTACTTTGAGGATTTATTTAATTTTTCAACATAGAATGAAGTCATTGTTTAAGTTTAATTGGTAATTTGAATTTAATAAATTTAACTGACTAAATTTGACGTCAATTTGTATATAATAGAGAAAATGACTTGCCAAGGATTTCCCTGCCGGGCGTAGAGTCCTCTCGTCTGGATTCTCTGGTCCCTGGACATCGGAAGTTGCCATCCCTGGTCAGTCGATGGAAGTCTTTCTCCATTTCCTCGTCCTGGAAGCTGAATCTGGAGCCCTCGTCCATGGATGGAAGTAGACGGAGGAAACGTGGCTATTTTGGTCCCATCTGGCCTGATGATGGTTGTCCTACGTGCTGACCGACATTACGACCATTAGCACCTCGTATTAAAAATTTTTACAGACTGCCTTACAGGTCCCTAAGTTCCTGTATTTATTGCGGCTATGTAACCCTTCCCCCTGCTCTAAGCTCGTTGCTATCTCCTTGCTTCTTTTCTTGTACGGGCGGGTTGGATAACGTATTCGATTCAACCTGCATAATTTTGTTATCTGTTTTAGAACACTGAAAAATGTCTATTATTTTTAAATGGCTGTAACGTTTTTGTTATTTGAGTTTTTTAAATTCTATTTTCATTACTGTTTATTATGGACTTTTTTGGTCATTTCAAAATGTCGATGATAGTTCTAAGTGGCCTATTTCTCAAGTTAGCAATTTTCGGCACTTAGAAAATTTTCACTGTACTCCCTTTTGTCAAATTTAGTTAGTTATTACATTTTCATGCTATCATAATTTTTAATTTGTCTTAATAATACTTATTCAAAATTTTACTGACTTCTTGACTCTTTACTATGTTTATTATACCATAAATGAAAACCTTATTATTTAAATATTAAAATTGTTATTTAAAAAATAGGAAATTATTAATTTCCCATTTTGAACGGTGATTCAGACCGTTACAACTTGCCCGTTTGTAAAGTAAAAATATTTTTTTATTTATAAAAAATGTTTTTTACCAACTCAATTTTGTCTTACTTCTATTTAAACTATATTATCTTATTATCTCCTATTACAATTTGTCTTATTCTAATTTTTTTGTCCTTCGTATCGTTTCCTTCTGAAACACTTCAAAATAAACATAATTAGTTCAAGCAATATTTATCATAAGTCACTCAAGTTTATACAGTTTTTTTTATATATTCTGTTTTTGTTATTAAGCACTTTCCACTTCACTAGTGGCTGTCATTTTCTTTATTTAATTTAAACGTCAATATTAGTTATTACAGTTTCATGCTATTATAATTTTTAATTTGTCTTAATAATACTTATTCAAAATTTTACTGACTTCTTGACTCTTTACAACGTCATTATACCATAAATTAAAACCTTATTATTTAAATATTAAAATTGTTATTTAAAAAATAGAAAATTATAAATTTCCCAATTTGGACGGCATTCCAGACCGTTACAGTGTGTGTGTGTGTGTGTGTGTGTGTGTGTGTGTGTGTGTGTGTGTGTGTGTGTGTGTGTGTGTGTGTGTGTGTGTGTGTGTATGTGTGTGTGTGTGTGTGTGTGTGTGTGTGTGTGTGTGTGTGTGTGTGTGTGTGTGTGTGTGTGTGTGTGTGTGTGTTATTATTATGAACGAGGAGAATAATATTTAATATTGTATATGAATTATCGAAGTTTCCATTAAATACAAAAATATTTGTTGTAGTCTATATAGATAAATCCATATTACGTATTAAATAGTACATTAAAATTTTAATACATATTTCAATTTTTCTTTTTTTAATAAAGCTGCTACCTTAGTACGTAATATTTACCTGTAGTCATCCTTTAGCTATCACAGGACAGAAAAATGTATGATATATATATATATATATATATATATATATATATATATATATATATATAACCATTTTTATGTTGATGTCAATTAAAAATAACTTACTTATATTTCAAATGAATTTAACTTTTCTTAAATACTTTATTAAGTTACTGATATTAAAATGACCCGTTTAATTAAAAATCAGTGGTAATGATTGACATTTAATTAAGTATGTGTATCTGCAATGATGTTTACGTAAGGTTTGTATCGATTATACTCCAAACCAATAACTGCACGCTCTATCATTCAGGTCCTGAACTTCATTAAAGTCCGAGTTATTTGCGTTGAGTGACTTTCAATAACAACAGCTTGCCGTTTGCATCGTTCTGCATGCTATGGAAACACGGAGTGGTGTATAAAAAAGTATCCCTCTACATATAAATTAAACTTTATTTTTGTTTTTTATTTAAGATTTTGTCTAAAAGTTGAATTCAATAAATACTATTGGTGAAACCACAACTCACGCATTTATTCCGTTTATGAAGTATGGTCCTAGCTGTTATCTGTTTTTATCTTAAACCATTAACACCACACAAGAAGAATGTAGGCTTACTCATGTTCTAAATGCAATCGTGTCATGAGTCCAGCGAAACTGCTCTTTTTGTCAAGATTTCGGAAATGTTGTAAATTAGTTAGTTTGCTCTAGCCAACAACCGTTGTTGGCATTTCAGCCATGCCCAATAGCGGCCAATGATTTCCTCTGCGGAGTCGGAGAAACGTGGAGAAGAGTTTATGTGTTCTCTGTCAATTCTGTCGCAGAGGGAGTATTTGGGGTCTTTCACTACGTTGATTTGGTGAAGATGGTTCTGGAGGTAGTCATGGCCAGACAGTAGGCGATCTGGCGACTGCTTCGAATTAGTACGAGTAGGGGCGTTGGTAAGAGTTTAGGGATGATGGGGAGTTTGGTTGGTCAGTTTCTGCACCTCTTTTCCCCTGTTCATCAGCTACTTCGTTCTTTACAATGTCTATATGGCTAAAGACCAGTTGTAATTGTAAATTCGATTCTTCTTCGATTAGTTTCTCAAATTCCAGAAGGCAATTGTTCTTCCGAAGGAAGCTAGTAGGGGCGTTAGAGACTAGTGCCAATATAACCGCTTATAAGAAAACAAAGAAGACTACCTTATCAGTCAGGCCACCAGACTATAATAGGGCGGTCATGGGCTTGGGGATAGAGCAAATCTCCCCTTCGAAGTTACTGGTGCGGTACCAATAGTCGTAAAGCCCTCGAATGACTTGCAGTTCAATCCTGCGCAGCGTCTTTTCTTTTCCGGCCTGAAATATTTGTAAATTCATAAAATTTATATACTTAACTCAGTGTTCAGCTTATCGCGGGAACTAATCGCAGTAGCATAAGTAACCTCTTTTCTCGTCTAGTTGAAATTACCCTATCATTGCTTACTTAGTCCCCTTTATGTAAATTCGCCGAGATTAACTCATTTGAGTCGTTTAGTAATAATTACTTACAATGAGGAGACGGGAATGACAGTTAACTGAAGACCTTTAATTGAAAACCATTAGAGTATAAGGTTCATTTTAGTCATGTTCTTTGTTAAATATGATGTTACATAATGTACGATTATAACGTATTTGTAACAAATAAAAGCTATAATAGGTTTTCCTCTCTAGAGTAAATTTAGTTCAGTATTTTTTTAAAGACAGTTCTTGGGTTGCAGAGATAAAATACTGGACTGTATATTCTCCGCATTTAACACCTATCTTTGTGTTGTCGGAGGAGTCGGAACACAAGTACTTTGAATTACCATTCTTGCTTTTCACAATCTTTTTTCCTTCTATCAACATTCCCACATAACACACTAGTGAATGATACACTTAGCCTACATCAATTAACAAAGAGCAGAGGAAATATATATATATATATATATATATATATATATATATATATATATATATATGACAAAAACAGAGGAGCTCTTGCATACATAACTATTTTCATTGTTACTAGTGAGATAGATTAGTTACAAATAATTTTTGTAACTCATAAGATTATTGTAAAACCCCTTTTAAACTATAAAATGTATACATATAGTCTAGGCCTAATTGTTGATAATGAGTTTGATAATAACTATTTATTACTGAAATGCTCATTGTTGTTATGATCTTAATAGTAGGCTATGGACAGTTAGGATAACTGGTGTAGGCCTACATGTCCACGGCCACGTTGTGAATATATATAATATAACCCTTCTGTCATTTACTTATAGTTAATAATTTGTATATTTTTACTCACTGACGACGATAACTATGATTGAAACGCGTATGATAAAATAAATTACTAAACTTTAATTTTCTAATTAATTAGAACTAATCCTTTTTAATAAATCACTAAAATTGTATATTTTGCATAGTATGAATATAAAAGTATAACCACGATTTACTCATAAGTTTATAAGCTTATTAAAATACATATTTTTTATTGTATCCTGGATAAAAAATTAAATTTTAAACTTCTGAAACAGTGTTGACGTTGAAAATACATTTTTAATAAAGTAGAGACTGAATTCATAATCACTTGCAAATTAGACTCAAAAACATTGTTAAAGGCCTAAAAAGTTTATCTTGAGAAATATTTTTGTATTTAAAATACATAAATAATTTTAATCATTTTTAACAGTGTTATTTATGGTTAGTACAAATCAGGTAATTATTTATTGGTTTAATAGAGCTAGACTCTTTAACCTCTACATTACATACCTTTTGCTACTTATTGTTCCTCGGAAAAAGTTAATAACAAACTCCCTGTCTTAGTTGTAATAAATCTAAATGCTTCAGAGATGGGGGTTACTCTTATCGGCGGATCCTTGCCCTTTACAAGAATTGGCAGTTAGTTTTATTCAAGATATGGTCTTAGCCAGAAGTGTCTTCCTCCAAGAATGATTCAGTGTTTTTTTCGTTGATTCTATGCAAGACATCTATATAGCCGCAACTCTCTCCCCATGTGTTTTGCGAGAGGTGGATTTTTATTGCAGTATTTCAATATACTACGCTGTCTTCTTTCGTAGTATTTCCTTATCTCCAAGGCACTGACGTTATCAAACAAACCGTCAAATTATTTGTGTAGTTAATAATGTATGACATTGGTCTGTTTGATTTATATGTAAACTTTTTTTCTTGTGTAGTTATAGGCAGTGTAGTGCGCGTAGTTGGTATACCCAAAACTCGAATTTATCACAATCTTGAGAACGATAGTGAATGGGATATTTCATGGTTCAGGTATGCGCACTTTTATGTTTTAACATTTATTATGTAAATTTATATGGCATCATTTGTGTTGTTACCGCAACAGAAATTTAGTATAATTTTATATCAAGGTCCTACATAAAATCATACAATACGACACAGCTATTTTGGTTTACAACGTTTTATTGAAATGAAATCATAAAAAATGTATTTCATGAAAGAAAAATCTAAACTATAATAACTTAATATAAATAAATATATCGAACACATTATAAAATAAGATCTTTGTAATTTTCTAGGTATTAGAGAAAACGTCGTAAAGTAAAATCTTTACAAAAAGGTAAGGAGAGAAAGAAACTTTGAAATATATCTCGCTTTCCGCTGAAAGTGATCCTGTAACTCAATTCCAGCGGTATGATTGAAAGCCTAACAAAGAGGTTCCTTTGCAAAGAACAACTCGAAAATTATCTCTTCCAATTCTTTTGTACAAATTCTTTCCATGGATTACAGTTATATCAACATTATTATACGTACTTAAAATTTAAGTATGTCTAATTAAAGTTTTCATTTGGTTTTAGATTTATCATTAAAACAATTTTTTTTAATAGTTTTTATCAAAATCAATCAATTTAACAGGAATGTAAATTCTAAAATATGTATAATTACCATTTATCAGGTAGGGATAATTACACATCATTTATGAAGATAGTTAAACTATATGTAAAAGTTGTTAACTTGATTATGTTTTCTGCTTTTGGTGTTTCCAAAAGTTAAAATATACGATTAAATATGAAAAATATTTATTAATCGTTAAAACCATAAACATCATAAATAAAATAATATTTCTATGACATTACCAGAGATTGCAGTTTAATTTACTTTGAGATCATCTTCAAAACCTTTAAAGTACAACTAAATGCTAAAACGATACAATTAATGAAATATTTTGGTCTTTCTTGGTACATTTTACTAAAAGAGAGTATTTATTGATTATTAAAAAAAATTTTAACAAAGTATGTACATATTTTCACGTTATAACACTCCGAAATATTTTATCGATATAAAAAAGTTGTCAATACTCTTAATACCTTAATGTTCTCTTTTTGTAAAAATGTAGTTTTAAAATTTTAATTAGATATTTTTTAACCTAAAAAATTATGTCATTTCTATATATTTTATAATTGATTTTCCGTGTAGAAATTTATACACTCGTACAATCATACTTCAGAAAACCAATGTAAAAAAAACACATAAACCAAAGAATAAAAAGGTATACTTCTAAATCAAGAACACTTCAATTATTAAAGAATGAATACTATTTCCAAAAAATTTAGTATCTACCTATAATCTAATAATTAAAGCTATAGATTATTACCTATTTACCCCTCACATTAGTCTTACTGAGACACCCCTCGACGTTAACAGATCGTTTTCAATTATTCCCCCTCCGTTGTCTTATCACTCTCGCACTCATGTTTTATTTAACTCTCATTTTATATCTTAGTGATTCTAAAGGTGTTTCTAAACAATCATTTCATATAGATACGTACAACTATTAATCCTATCTTACAGAATAGATTTCACATTTACGATAACAATGGACTGCATTATCAAAACAGATTGTAGTTGACTGTATTGTTAACAAGTAATACATAACAAATTTAATTCCTATTTAGGGATAATTGTAACGGGAGCCTAACTAGAAACGAATATGTAACAGACAATGAGAATAAAGTTAGAGATATTGTTAATTACTTTAGATATGTTAATCATAGTAGAAATGTAATAAATGAAACAATAGAATATTACTTTTAAAAGGTAGTAATGATAAGAGAATAAAAATAGGTCTTATAGATGAATAACGATCAGTAATAATACATATAAAAGGTAATTTAAATAAATACCATAAGAAAAAAATTTGAAAAGGTCATTAAAGATAATGAGAATGAGCAAAATAAATAGTTTATCAACTTGAATAGCATTACTCTTTTAGTAACAGTTTTATGAAAGAATTAGGTAAAACTTTTATTATAATTGATGAAAACTTTATACGATTGAAAATTAAGTTAGATATTGTAAATCTTAATATAAATGATTTTGTTAAACTAGAAAGTTTAGAAGTATTTTGAACCAATTGAATATTTTATTTTATATAATATGACGTTACAAGTAATCACAGATTTAGAAAACTCTCTAACATTTGGTAAATTAGGTGTTGTACATCCTAGTGTTATATCAATTCAAGAGCTATATGAGAAATTAAGTAAAATATATAAATATTATAATGAAAGATTATTTTAGAACCTAAAGCAGAAAATATGTGGGAATTAGAAAACCTGATTAATGATTATTTATTTAATTAATAAATATTCTTGTATTTGAATAACCTATGTTGTTTTAAATTATTAAACAAGAAAACGTATTATATATATATATATATATATATATATATATATATATATATATATATATATATATATATATATATATATATATTTATATATCGCAATATGTATTCTTGTGTAATAATAAAGAACCTAGTCAAAATACAAATACAAGAATTATAATTGAATTTACAATTCAAAGCTTTTCGTTGGCTTACAGTACCAACATCATCAGGAATATTAAACAATTAAAATTAACATATGTGCAAAATTAGATCAAATAAATAGCTATGCCAAATCAATTACAATATTGTTAAGAATTTTTTAATTTTTTTTATTTTGCTGCCCTAACATTATAAACACTAAATATATTATCAAATTTAGATTTTACTTGTATTTGTTCATTTATCAACTCATTATTAGTATTACATTTATGTATTTGTAAAGCTTCATAAATATTCATTCTTAGGCCTTTGTTAATTTCTTTTACAAGTATCATATTATCTATATTAGGAAATATGTGATTATTATTAATACAATGACTAGCAAAATTTGATTTATAAATTTCTGGCTTTTTATATGCATTAAAATGCTCGATTGTAAATAGATTCGGAAAAACGTTTATATTTTATAAAGTTAGCTATTGTTGGAAGGAGTTATTTTAAATTGTATAAATTGCATTCTATTACTACAAAATATGAAACAGTTTATGTAACAATAATACCAAAAATAAGTTACATGTTAGTATCTAATTCTCTAACTTTTGGTTTAGACAATAATTGTAATGGTAAAATAGACTGCAATTTTTTTTTCTCATTCGACCTTGTAATGTAGTACAAAATAGATAGTGAAATCTCCATTGTCAGATATAATCAATGGGACTACACTGCATTAGAAATCGAGGACAACATAATCAACTGGATCCCCGAAATCAACCAATAGCTGGCGGCCTTCCACAATAAAGACTTTAGAAATTACCAGCCAAAAGGCAACTACCACTACCACCCTCCAAGGTATATTCCTGATAAAGACTAATAGCGATTTTTTAACGACAGGAAACCATCCCACGGGTTAATGACATCTGCGGGTCATTCTAAACTTATTGACACATCAAAATTAAAATTTAACACAGATAAAAACCGACAGATTCAAAACAGATAAAATTTAAGACAGAGTTTTGAAGTTGCTAGATTTGAAACTGCTAGATTTGGATAAAACCAACACTGAAACCATTTCTAAAGTTAATCCAAGTATGGGAATAGCCCATCATTTTAGTGTTTGGACTATTGCCCTTTATGGCGCCCTATTCTACGGTCTGATATACCTAGGCTTTACCAAAATAATAAAGAAAATTCCTTCATGGCCCGAAACTTCGACACTCCCCGAAGTTGTATTTAGGAATGGAGGAGTTATGTAAATAAGTATTGTAGATGTAGCCAGTTTATAATGCAATTTTTGTTTTGAACACCTGCGAAGCCATTGTTACCTTTAGTGTGTAGCGATCTTTAGTCTAGAACAGTTCTTACTCCATGTACTCTGCGAGTATACCAGCCTATATGTAAAACTTATTCTTGTTTTAAGTTCTATACGACCCATCTATCTACTTATAAAATAGATAAAAAGGCTTCTAAAATGAAATTAGAAAATAAATATTGCTGCCACCTTATTATTATAACATTACCAGGCACTCCAATCTTATTTCATAAGAACATAGGCCTACTCTTATTTTATTTTAATTTTAAAACAGCTAATAGTTACGTAAATTTTATTTTAAAGAAATAAATATATCATTTAACAAACTATTTCAAAAAGAACAGAGGAGTCTTCCAGTTAATTCCCAATATTAAAAATTGTAACTTCATCATAACATAAATATATTCTATATTTTATAAAAACTTATGAAATTTAACATTTCCGCTTCGCTTACGCTTGTGATTTCAATACCGAATCGGGGACGTGTAGTATTATCTGTAATTTGAATATCTATTCCAAAATAAACCTTTTCTTCTTTAGAAATGAATATACATTCAAGGATTCATTCTATAATTACTTCAAAATTGGCATTCAGGTTTTAGAAAGAGCACAAAAGATTCCATAGCAGCAATTCAATAACTTAATAAAACAGTGGTAATGGTAAAAGAAACCGCATGCTAAAATTATTCTTAACCTAAATATACTCCAAGCTTTAGATATTAATTAATTTTATCCTGTAGCAAATTATCGCAATATCCTTGCAACAGAATTACTAAGTAAGGTTTAATAAGTCACAGTAGGACACTAGGCTCAAATTACACTCCAAATTATAAAATAATTATTAACATCATGTCGTGTGCTGTAGAATTAATGTAACAAGGGAATATACTGAGCTTTGTAATGGTACATTATGTTATATTTATACAACGTTCACGCATTTAATCTATTCTGAACGTAAAATTACATTTGTGCCTTTTCGTTACAAACATTTATAAAAATTAGACAATATCCATCCCTTGCTTATTTAATAAATTAAACTTTTATTATTCTCCTGAAACCTTCAAAGTAAAGATATATTCCGAAAGTTTTTCTAAATACCATTAGACATTTTTAATTTTTAAGATAAACTCTAATCCTAATAGCTTGTAATTTTAGACACTGTTTCTCGATTTGGAGATCTCTGTAATGTGTAGAAACATATCTCAGGGGCTCGAGAAAATGTTTTTCAATGTTTTTACAGGTAATATTAAATTTCTTTAGGGGAAATATGATAATTAGAGATATTCGATACTTTTACCGATCGATCGGCTGTGTGTAGACGAGCTTTACTGATCTGACTAGTCGCCTATGATATACAATATCAAGAGCACAGTGGTACAATATAATACAATGAAAATATTGGAAAGAACCCCAATACCAAAAAAATAATCAAAAATAACAAATAAAACAAGTGTTAATATTCCATTATTTTCATTGTAACCTATGATCTCTACAGTGTTTATTAAATGATTACATTTTTTTTTTCATTTGAAAACTATGTTGTATGTTGTAAATTTGTTCGAATTATTATTGTAAATATTGTTAAAAAACTCTAAATCACGATCTAAAGTAAGCAAAAGTATGTAAGACTTTTCAGGATTACATTTTCTAAGGAAAATAATACAAAAATCATTTTCTTTTCAAGATGAAATCGCTACATGTCTGAATGTTTAAACTGTGACCTTCTAAAATGAACATCATGTAATGCACTAAAAATTCTAAATAAGCAACTAATTATTCTAAACGTAATTTAAACAATTAATATAAATACTTGAAAAGTACAATTGCCTGTCGTCGTATCATATAATTGTGGATTAGAAAAAATTGATGAAATTCTAAAATTCCACTTTTGAAACTATTTATCAGCGATTGGGTTAAATGAATTCCGTCAAAATTTGAAAAGCTCTTTCAAACCTATATCAATGTTTGTACCTAGTTTAAACCTAAAGCTCATGTTAAAGTCTAATCATAGTCGAGTTTTTAAGCCTAGACAGTCTTAAAATGAAGTTCTAGACGTTTTAGAAGCAGAAGCAGAAAATATTTGGAAAGACTTTCAGTAGGAGAAGAAGTATTTGCTTTCGAGAAACTTTCATCACATTAAGTAAGCCGTAGTCCGTACAATTCTGAAAATAAAGTTATTAATTGATTTTCTAATAAAATTACACGAAATAATTTGTGAGTATTTTTAGGTAACTAATTATTTTCGATTAGGCCTACTAAACTATAAAATATATATATATATATATATACTTTCATGAACAGTAAAAACACACAAAATAAGCTGCCTTGTGAAACAGAAGTAGCAAGATATTATTGCAGTTTCACAAAATCAATACAAATCTAGAATCTTTAATATATATTTTCAAGACATTATTTTGAATTATGTTATTACTTTTAAACGTAAAAAATACCAGTCTATCATTCACTCTATTTCCTATTGATATTTGTGTATAATTTATCGCTATAAACTTTGAATTTGCAATATCTATAAAACTCATAAGTATATCAGGTTTTTATGATTTAGATGATATTTTTGAGAGTAATGACAATTCCTAAATTCAGATATTAAGGTTCGTATTCAAAACAACGTGGACCGTGTTAAGCGTTCAAAGAAAATTACAAAACTGTTTCAAATGTCTTAATCCGTCGTAAAAACAAATCTTCATACACTTTCGTCTCAAAATAAGCCTGCATATTTTTTTTCAGAAGTTAGGAAAATATAGACCGTATTTTAGAAAAGCAAATAACGAGTTGGTTGTTTACGCCTCAAATAGTCAGTATCAAATGGAAAATTCCTGTATTTTACGGTTATAATTTTGAAACGTATTTGATAAGTATCACATTGTCATAGGACATATATATATATATATATATATGTATATATATATATATATATATATATATATATATATATATATATATATATATATATAGAATATCATATGTGTTTTCCTGTTAGAATATTTTTAAGATTAAATAATATACACTAATACAGGAATATTTAATTTATTGAATAATACTTTCAAAGCTTTTCGTTGGTTGACATTACCAACATCCTCAGGAATTACAATACTAAGAATGATAAAAGAACTATTTATTAGGAATATACTGTGGTTGAATTTAATAATAAATACACAAAAACCTCTTAACCACAAACTTACTTTAATTTACCCTAATGTACATTTCAGTTACAAAGTAACCATCCTCAGAGGGATAACATACAAAGACTCTACAAAAAAAGTAATAAAGTATTATTACTTTAATAATAAAGTATTTAGTTTATTTGTTGTAATAAAGTTTATATAGGACAAACAAAGAAAAATTTAAAAGAAAGGTATAAAGAACATTTTAATGTTTTTTAAAACCAAATATATATAAGTCTAATTTCGCAACCCATTGTATTAATAATAATCATATGTTTCCTAATATAAATAATATGAAAATTATAAAAGAAGTAAATAAAGGGTTAAAATGAACGTATGTGAAGCATTTGAAATTTACAAGCATAATATTGATAACAAATTAACAGATGAACAAATTCAAATACGTTCTAAATTCCATACTATGTTCAATGTATATAATGTTGTGGCAGCAGTGGAATAGGTTTGGCAATATTGTAATAGATTTGGCAACTGTGTAATGCTTTATCTAGTAGCTTCATATTTGTTAAACAGTTCTCTTATCATTCTTAGTATTGTAATTCCTGAGGATGTTGGTAATGTCAACTAACGAAAAGCTTTGAATGTATTATTCAATAAATTAAATATTCCTGTATTAGTGTATATTATTTAATCTTAAATATATATATATATATATATATATATATATATGTTTATCAATTTGACACTATAACTTACAAAAATATGAACAGGAGAACTCAGGAGAACAGGAGAAATTGTCACAAAATGTTTTTCAAAATACTTGAGAAATCTGTACAACGTAACTGGCGTTTAATAAGATAGAAAGTAATTGTTTTCATGCAATCGAAGAAACACAATAACAACAAGTTAATAAATAAGACAGTAACTGTTTTCGTATAGCTGTACTACATACAATAACCTGTAGTAAGCCCTAATAGTTTTCATGTAATCACAGATTATGATTTTACATCCAGACTGTAAAAATGGCTTTTCAATCATTTTATTTCTGCCGATTTAGAATCCGTTATTTTAATTTTCATTTTAATCTGAATAGATATGCTACTTAAACAATTTATTGAGAAATACTAGTTAAAAACATTTTCACTTTGCGTTGTAAAATAGCAATATTGATCTCAAGGACATTGTTTAGTTGTTATGTGTACAAATATATTTGCCAGTATTTAAAATTTATTAGTTTTTACGTAACTTATTCATTTTAAGGGTTTAGATAAACCTAAACTTACATCTAATCACAGAAGTGTGTTTCTTGTTATTTTACAGGTTCCTCAGTAAAATACCAAGGACATTTTTAACATAATTTCTATTCATTTTATGTGAATGTTCTTTCACTTTCACTGATATAAAAACTAAATATATTATATTATATTTGTTACATGTTAAACCTGAACTACTATTTTACAGTTACCCACTTTAACGTATTAATCTAAAAACGTTTGCAGTTTTCATACAAAAATTTGGTAAATTTCAGGAATGCCAAACCAATACCAGGACATGTGTTCCATAACTAACACGCACCGTATATCTCCCGATGGGGCCGTCCACATTATTAAGTGCTACTATGAGCAAACGTTAATGGTTGAATGGGTAGGTATAAATGATGCAATACTGTAAGTAGTCGGTTATTGATTCCTAATGAAAATCGTCTATACTAAATAATTTATATTTATTTAAATGAATATATTTCAGAATAGCAGAGCGATTTAGTAACTAGGTCTTGTTAGAAGCAAAATATTTTAAATATTTTCCTAAAATACTGAAATTATATTAAAAAATATTTTTTTATTATGTAATCCTACCCTGGTTTCAACAATAAAAATTTCTTTAAAAAATTAAAAACACAAAAGGAAATATTTGTTGTTTTTTTACATTTATTTATTGTCTTCCCTTAAAAATTACGGGACACCTTAATTCTAAGAAGAAACAATTTGTTCGAAGGTCATAACATTTTTGGTGTTTGAAATATTTTACAAGTAGCAATTAATGGAAAATATGAATTTATATAGATGTTTTAATTTAATTCTCAACAAATATGATTTATTTTGAAGACAAAGAAGTTCATTTTGTTAGTTGCTAAAAGTTTATTGATCGATTATACATTTCCATAACTAGCAGTCGTGTCTTTCACAACGATAAGGGTATTTATTACATCAAAATCTGTAATCTAATATTTGCCATATTAAATAGCCTTAAAGAAAAATGTATTTAAGGAAGTAATGTTTGTTGTACATTAAACAATAAAGCTGTCTTCCTTTCCTCGAAGTTTAATATCCGGCACAATTTTATTAATAAGTCAGGCAAACCTCAACACTCGTAAAAGAATATTTACTCCAAAGATAATATAATTTTTTGTTAAATAAAACGTACTCAAAGGTGCCTCCGAGCAGACAGATCGCCTGCTACTCGGAGGTATATTAGAGGAAGCAATTATGTTCACAAGAACAATGGTTGAACCACATTCCTTCAGACTAAGAAGAGATTTATGTTCCTTCTTGTATTTACCTTACACCTCTCATACTCGTATACTTTCTTTCCAGATTACACAAATAAATATTATAATATACACGTGCATGGGCAGCGTACATACTCACAATCAAACAATATTCAACTTAGCTTACATTTTTCTAGAAAATGTCTACATAATTTAACTATAAGTAAAAACTTTCCAACTTTACCTATTGATTGAAGATTTGTTAATGATTGTTATTTTTCACTTTCTTACATTTAAAACCCACTATGTACGAAAACATATATGTTCGGGTATTTATATCATATGTTCTTCTTTTTTACATATTTGTGAATAGTTCAACACGATTCGTCAATTAGTATAGTTAAGGGTCGTTATAATATTTCAAATTATCTAAAGTAACAGTTCTCGTGTTTCGAGTTCTTTGTAAACGCCTGCAGTGAGGGAAACGTAGATTCTCTGCAGGTTTAAATCACAACTCAGACAGGAAACGAAATCATATTTAACCGCTATTTTTACTTATAAAGCTATTTAAGAGTTCCTTTTATTAAATTTAAAGTAAAATAATTGACCCTTGCTAGAACAAGACAGGAAGCTTGAAGTAAATGTATCTAGTTTAACTAATGATGAGCTAAAACAACTTAAATAGTTAAACAGCTACTACTATCACATAGATATCCTGGCGATTTGTTTTTCAAAGTTATTCAAATCTAAAGTCTACCTGTGTAGTTATAGTTAGATTATAAATTAGTAACCAATTACCACTGAGTCCCATTCAAGAATAGTATAATAACAAGGCGTATTACTTATGAAAGGTATTATATTTTTCTGACGACAATTTTAGAGTTAAGAAATAATTGATAAATATATAATGCCTTTGTACTAATATTTCTAGACACAAGTAAAGATTATATAAGTTAAATAAGTTAGGTGTCTCATTGGGCTTAGCGCATAGTTGCAAGGCTCCATGAACCAGCGTCTATTCTTTTGTCCAACCTTTTTTAATTCTTTTAGTTTACCTACTGTATTCATTGAACCACATTGTAATTAAATAATACATTTAGTATTCTAAATTAGGTCAGCTTATTGTTGTTAAGTACTATATCTTATTTACATAATGTAAATCAGTAATAATATAGAAATATTTGTAACACAAGTATATACGACCCTTTGGGTTAATAGATGTTTGATTCTTGAATACATAGGCTATATATGAACCTTAACTTATGATGACAAGAGATAACTATGTGAGGTCTATCTACCCAAGATGCACTATCTTGATAACTGCCAGTAATTCATTTTATAGTGACTTTATGTAATAATTAAAGTATTTTGGTTAATTATAGTTTTGTACACGGTCCAAGCCCAGAAAGGGTTATTGTTCATAATTCCATTTAGAAATAGGAATTCCTAGTCCTTTTTTTAGGAGAAACAACCTATAATCAAACTCTCTTACTGATGGAAGTGAATCAAACTAAAAAATAGTGTCGGAATTTTTTAAATTCTTACTTCAGATCATTACGAAAGACTTTGAGGAACCATCACGCTGCAGAGGATGTACGGCGAAAAGCGGCTCCTGGAAGCAAGAAGGACTGGTCGTTAATCAGTCTACAAGGATCTATTTGCCCCAAAACTGGGCCATGTATCAGCAGAGTGTGTAAGTGGAAACTTAAAATGTCTCGGGGAATAACGAAGGTTTAAAGGAAGACGTTTGGCTGAACTGAAGAAATGGAGAGTCAAGATCCTACTCTGTGCTGCTAAGGAATGAAAATTAACATCTGTTCTACTTGGTAATGAAGAGCCCTTGTCAGCAAAGTCTTACATATCAAGTTTTGTGTAAAAGCATACTAGACCTAAGGAATCATCATCTACAGTTGGGGCTCTTGAAGCTTGCTATCCTCAGGTTGTTAAGAAATTCGAAATAGCAGTCTGTAAAAATAAGATATTTATAATGTAGTTGTTAAACCTTCCAATAAAATTTATTTGAAATTTCCTCAAAAAAATTTAAACCTCCATAACTAATTTAGAAAAGCTTTTATAATATTTTTACAGATTACCACCTTTATAGTGTCCTTACATTTTATGTACCTTTTTTTTATTTTAAGACTACTGGGTGCTGACCATAATGACCAGTAATTCAATATTAACCAGATATTGATCACAAAATATCCTTCTACATTCTTATATTTAACAAAAATGTAGAGGAAATAATCTTAGAACAATTTTTCTTTGAAGAGTGAAATAGATTTAATAGCGGATGTAGCAATGAACAAAATATACAACACAATATGCAAACCCACAAAATAAAGTGTTTACTTAAAACGTTTTAAACACTCGTAATTAATAAATAAACCGTCCAATTTTCAGCATTCTTTGAGATTTCGCTTTGTGTATTTCATAAAAATATGTCAATCATATCAGCGTAACCTGTAAACGCTTCTCTCTCCTCAGGACTAACCTTCAGATATCGATACCATGATACTTTACTCTCGGACGTCTTACTAGGGGGCGCCAAGTAGTCACCCCTTTATGCCCCGATAGAGATTAGGTGTATTTCAGGTAAGCAATCCTGTGGGCGTTATGCCATGATCCTCTTTATATTTTATAACAGGGTGTTATATGTCAATACAACTCTATTATATTGATAATATCTTTCTATACTACGGGTATAATTGTATTATTCACTAAATAACCTGAAGCAAAAAATATCAAACCCTTAATTTATATTACAAATAATGTTCACAACTCTTAATTAAAGATGTAGGTTTCTAAGAAAAAATTTCAACATATTTTATTTTTAATATATATATATTTTAGTTTAATTATTCAAATCCTTATTTAAAACTAATGTCTTGCCTATCAAACCAAAATCCTACGTCCACATGTTTAACTTCAAACTGGTTTTGGCAACCAATATATATATACAAATATCAGATCATTTTATAAATGTCAAAACACAAAAGAAGTAGAAGCTATAAAACATTTCTTACTTTTCTTCCAACACAATTTCAAACCGCATGATTCACTTTTCAGTCTTAAGAAAGTATTTTCTGCTGAAAAGAACAAATCGAAAATTACTTGTCACAATTCTTCAACTGAAAAGATCTCAATGGAATTCGATTGTGCTGAAAGACTTTACCGTATATAGAAAAACGAAACGACATTTCTCCCTAAACTGTCTCGGTTCTTTCTATTGTTTATCACTTGTCGTAACTTACTTGCGATTGGCAAATTATAAAACATCTATTGCGTATATGTTTTCGTCAAACACAGTCGTATAAGCTATGTAAATTATGTATGAATATAAAAGCAGTATTAAAAGAAATAAAAATAAATCTTGTAAAATTTATAAAAAAATGAAAGTGACTCAATTTATTTAGTTGTAAATATTCGTATTATACATAAACGATGTCCATGTCAGAAGAACATCATTTTTGTTTTTAATCATTTAGACTATACGTAGGTGATAGCTCATCTTAATATGACTATAAATAATTAACCCTTACGTGACATAATTATGTATTTAGCGTATACATTAAAAAAAAAATGGACGAAACAATTTCAACATAAATAGGCCTAATAAGAATTAATGCAAAGCAATCATGAATGTGATATAACTACAAAAATATCATTGAGAAAGGCAGCGCAAAGGAATTTCACTTTGTTATATAATATAATCATTGAGACTAAATTTTAAAGATGGCCATTTATCTTGTGATAAATGCTTAGATGGCTATTAAAAATTATATATATTTCACAACTAGTATGTTAGCTTATAACATAGTTAATAATAGTTTAATTCTTACTAATAGGATTCTGTAAAACAATCTGAATATGTTTACATTAATTAAAACAATCTCTCACCACAAATTCAACAAATTTTATTTAACCTTATGTACATTTCGAGTTATATGGAGTTATTTGTAAAAATACCTCTGAAGATAATTACTTTGTAATCGAAATGTACATAAGGTTAAATAAAATGTGTTGAATTTGTGGTGAGAGGTTGTTTTAATTAATATAAACATTTACGCCACAGTTGCTTCAAGTTGTTGGTAATCTGAATATGGTTTCAATATTATATTTTTAATAATAGAAATTTTTTAAAATTTTGTTTTGTTTTGTTGATATATAGGTTGGCATTTTTCCTGTATATTAACCATACGACATGTGTGTGTTCCCGCGGCCAAACCTCAACCGGGACGTAGCCCCGTAACACGCGTTGCACACCCTATCAAAAGTGAACACATTTACGCCTCTTACGCTTAAGCTGTACATTATGATAATGGGTACTGTAAGGTAGAAACCCGCAAATTCAACCGCGGTCAAAATATGATTCCACCCGACTTACCATATCCTGGTACCTGTGGTGTGTCGAGCGTGATCTGCCAGTGAATAAATCCCTGGACTTTATTTTAAAAACCAACAAAAATTGTTCCTTCTCATTTATGTAATTATAATTTCATTATTCAGCTTTGTTTGGTTGTAAATTTAATATAATACTTTGCTATCGCATGAATACTCCTTAAAAAATCTTTTTTTCTAGCTTGTTTGAATTATTTATGGTTGATGGTTGGAAACATTTCAGAACTTTATTTAGTTGAATTACCTCATGGCAATTATAATAATTGTAAACATAGCTTGTTCTAACTTGATTTAATTATTTATGGTTAATGGTTGGAAACATTTCAGAACTTTATTTAGTTGAATTACCACATGATAATTATAATAATTGTAAACATACCTTGTTCTAACTTGATTTAATTATTTATGGTTGATGGTAGGAAACATTTCAGAACTTTATTTAGTTGAATTACCACATGATAATTATATTAATTGTAAACATAGCTTGGTCTAACTTGACTTAATTATTTATGGTTGATGGTTGGAAACATTTCAGAACTTTATTTAGTTGAATTACCACATGATAATTATAATAATTGTAAACATAGCTTGTTCTAACTTGATTTGATTATTTATGGTTGATGGTTGGAAACATTTCAGAACTTCATTTAGTTGAATTACCTCATGATAATTATAATAATTGTAAACATAGCTTGTTCTAACTTGATTTAATTATTTATGGTTGATGGTTGGAAACATTTCAGAACTTTATTTAGTTGAATTACCACATGATAGTTATAATAATTGTAAACATAGCTTGTTCTAATTTGATTTAATTATTTATGGTTGATGGTTGGAAACATTTCAGAACTTTATTTAGTTGAATTACCACATGATAGTTATAATAATTGTAAACATAGCTTGTTCTAATTTGATTTAATTATTTATGGTTGATGGTTGGAAACATTTCAGAACTTCATTTAGTTGAATTACCACATGATAATTATAATAATTCTAAACATTGTTTGTTCTAACTTGATTTAATTAAATTGAAATTAAAACCTAAAACTAAAATTTACTCTGCGAAATATGTTACAAAAATTACTTTATAGCTACTAAATGTTAGCTATTTTTTATAATTTTGCGAAGCAGTTATTTAACATTAAATAAATTTGAATGGTTGATAAAGTTCATAAATGTCCATGTAATCTTTGCATAAAGTTCATCAATTATATTGTTACCACTATTATTGGAAATTCTCGAACAATTGTAGACACTTGATAACATTGTGGTTTTTAGATTTAAAATTACACACATAAATTAACATACTTATTTAAATACAACATGGGAATAATTTATACAAATTTATTTTATTTTATGTCCATAAAATTATTTCTAGAGTAAAAGGCGATATTACTTCCTAATTACTTTAGTTTTAATTTATATTTGTGACCCAAACATAAATCCGAATGATTTCAAAAACAAATTTATATGATTTTCATTTTTACATTTATTTAATCCTGGTTGTTTAATATATCTTATATGGACATAAAATAAGTTATATCAACATAAGTACCTAATCATTTATTATTGATTTTCTCTCTGAATTTCTTAATCTATTATTAGATTGAATTTAAATAAATTATGTTACTACTGACTTTAAATATTTCTTGTCTTAACTTTGTTAAACTTTAACTTGTTATAACTTGATGTAACTTTAATCTTGAGATTTAGAACTAGCATTTTATAAATGAATAATTTTAATTTAATTACCACTACCTATATTTTGTTTAAAAGATGGCCGTATCCATAGATATATTTCAATTATAAATAACCAATCAGTTATTAAATTTGTATTTAAAGAAATCTGCATTTTACTAATTCTAATGAATTTAATAAATGACTAACTGGTTATTGAAATTCTGACTTGCCCCAACAACTTTCACTGTGGTTGCTCCTCTTCTCCCATGATTTACCTAGGAATCTTATAGCACTCGCTAATGATCGGTTTTAGGGCCGTTCTTAATACGGTTTATAATTTATTACATTATGAAAAATCTTAAGCTCAAATTCGCTGGCGATTGAAGACAGACCATCTCCACTTCCATCTAGGGCTAGATTTTCGGCTTAGCCACGGACCAGCATATTGGAATCCTCGTCATGGATCTCCAGAAAAAAACGTACGTTTGCCACGAGAGCTGATTTTCGTCATCTTTATCGGGATTCCCCACTACCTCGGCTTCGTCGTTTATTAGCGATTAAATAATTCTGTCTTAACTAAAAAATATTGTCCTTTGACCCTGCTCTCACTTGTGCTCGTTTTTTAACTGTAGTTGGAAAATGTCACTTACGGTTTAAAAATCTAATATATCTTAAGGGCATGATTTTTTTCATATTTTAAGATTTGATTGCAAACTTGAGTGCCAATTTACGCCACTCCGTTCGTTAGGTACGTTTCAACAGCACTGGAAACAATCTTCTCCCGCACTTGACACTTTTATAGTTTTTGGAGCAATCTAGTAACCATTTATTATTTACGATTATTCTCAAACAAATTTGTTAATAAATTATACTTCACAATATTCTGCCTTCATTGGTTTTATATTCTCTTAATCTCTGATAGTTTTTATATTTTTCATTCTGTAATTCGATTTTTGAATTTTTTTCCTGTAAATAACAAACATTAATTTTATTTTAACTTTATATAGATAGAACAAAACTATTCCTTAGTACTAGATATGTTCCGTTTACAAATTCAACCGTTGGACCGTCTTTGCTTACTTAAGCAGATAAGGAGACTGGCTTGGCCAGCACAACTACTTGTAGCTGTTTTATTATTAAACATTTAAAATAATAGTTTAATGATTTTGTCTAATATACAAAATCTGCAGGTTTGAGACCGGGCCGTATCAGTGTCTGTGTCTGTATATATATATATATATATATATATATATATATATATATATGTGTGTGTGTGTGTGTGTGTGTGTGTGTTCGTGTGTTTGTGTGTGTGTGTGTGCGTGCGTGTGCGCGTGCGTGTGAGTGCTTGTAATACTATATAACTTCATATTTTAATACTTGTCTGATGCATAATTAACATAACTAAAATTAACCTTTATTTAAACTTTACTTTGGTTTATAGTCTGTACTTTTCCAGATTTATATACTAAAGAAAATGGTTGTTATATTATATAAAACTAATATAAGAGGTCTAATATACTGAATCATAATACTAGCTAAAAACATTTTTTTTTAATAAAAAGGAAAATAAATAAAGAAATGACACTTGTCTTATTGAAGTACTACAGTACCTCAGCTAACTATAGTACTTTTATAACATAAATGTCTTATATTTCTATGTAACGTTAATTTGTAACTTTAAACTGTTGTTTGCTTATATTGCTTTCAGTTAATATTAATATTCATGCACGAGAAAATATGTCATAAAATTAATAGTGTGATTTTATTACTAAAATGTTTTTACAAAATGTTTTATAAAATTTATATAAATTCAATAGATCAATTGTTAAATTTTCTGATTTGTTTACTTGCACATTGTATTTTCTGTAACTAAAGGTGTAAAATGCTACCTATTTAGCCCTTGCCATTAGTCTCACAGCGACACCTTTGACGTTTACAGATGGTTTCAATTAATCGCCCTCCCACTCCTTTATGGCTCTCTTAGTCATGGTTTATTCAAACCTGATGTATTTATGTTAACCTAGAACATGATATAAATTATAGAAAACTGTATTCTGAAGAATTTGTATTAAGGTCCGTGTATAAATGTTGTCGTTTATGTATATTGTTTTTATAGTTAGAAGTATCCTTTTAAAAATTAAAAATATTTATAGAAAAGAAACTTTAACAATATATTCAGACAACTCATTTTCAATTTTCTTTTTGCTTACATTTTTAAATTGTAGTTATATACGTTTTATTTACCATCCAAATTTCCAATAACCCTAAAGAATACTAAATAAATGCCCTACTTCTGGCATTTATGTTTTCATTATGCATGCAAAGTTATGGGTTTTCTATTCCACAATTACAAACAAAATAATGTACTATGCTAATTGTATTGTCTCAAACTTTACTGATTTTCTTTACCTCATAGAATGATTTCATTGTATTAAATTTTCTTAAGTACTAGAACGTTATGCTCAACAAAAGATTGATTGCTCAACTAATCATCAAAAACCATTTTAAAAAATTGTTTATATCTAGGTAGTTCAATAGGAATGCTAAAATTTAAGCCAGTTTAATTTATAATTATTAATTTTTGAAACGTCTAATAAATTGTGCAGAGTGATTTTACCATAATATTCTAATGACTAGGTTTAAAGGTTTTTGCAGTTTGTACGTTTTAAAAGACGTTAACTAAAAAACGTTTACCTTCGATATTGTCGGTTGATATTAAACTATTGTCAGAGAAGAATGTGGTTTGCCCACTGAAGTGTTTTATAGTTTTTTACAGCCAAAGTATAACTCACTTTTAGTGGCCATTTAAATAGCAAAATTAACTGTCAGTGCTGCATTTCATTTAAATTGACTTAAACTTTCTTGAACCTTAATTAAAAAGAAAATGAACCGTAAATATCCATCGTCTTCATTTATATTTCGTTCACACAGATTTTGATATATTATTAATATGTTTGATTAAACTCAATTAATTTTATTTTCATAAGTTTCGGTATTGAGGCAATGTGGAAAAAGGTTTTAACTTGCATAAAACAATTGAATATGTTTTAATATTGTTTACAGGGATTAATAGAATTAACGCAACAATTTTAATTCCATTTCGGAATAAATAAAATTCATCATATAGAAATTAATTTATAATATAAGAAAAATATCAAGAGTTTTTGTTATAATTGATAATATAGGTTTAAACAACAGAGTTGTGACATTAAGTAGAGAATGTATATTCCATTAGGCTGTAATATTCCAAACATTTTAAAAGCATCCTACAAACAGTGCAAAATATTTAATGTTTTGAAATAATTAAGAAAACTAACTCCAGTAATTTGCTTACTAAACAGAAATTCCCTCAAAACATGAATAATTGTAATATTAATTATTTAAAAGGACCCTAAAAGCACCAAGTTATAATTCTCACATTGCACCCTCGATCACATGATTCTGTTTTCTGTCTTGAATCTCTCCTTCAGCTGAACTTTACAAAAACTCTTGTAAGTAGCAGTTAACAAATAATTAGTTTTTTAACTAATTAATTATTTAAACTTATTTGGTAATTAAAATTGTTATAATTAAGTTATTTATTATTTTCTGTATTTTTTAACTTTCTTAAAACTTTGTAAAAATTTAAACTTTGATTTTATTTTTGCATTTAATAACGGTTATTTCTCTCTAATACGACTTCAAGTGGAAATATGTTAAAGTATCCTATTGAAGCAAAAGTTATTTTTCTATCAAATTAAATATAAATAAATAATAAATGCAAAAATAAAAAACTAATAAGTATATTTGTACTAAGAATATGTAATACAATACTTGATAATTAGTTGCAATTATTTGCTATAAAAAGTAATTTCAATATTGAAGATCTTGGCTAAAGAACGGTTACTACCCCATGCTGTACCGACAGCGGATTGCAATAGAGACGAAATGACAATTTTGTTTAAATTCTCCTTGCAAAAGATGTTTTTTATCTGTAATCCTCACCGATCCAGGATATAACACTTGTTAACGTCTAAAATGTTGGCAATGAGCAAAGTTTTAGTAGCAAAACTATTTTGGTATAAGTGTTGTAGGAACGCCCTTAACAGGCTTCGCTTCACTCAGTTCGAAATTAATTGCCCCTTGAACCGCAATAAGCTGCTTTGATGTATTATCGCAAAATGAACTTATTAGCCACTGTATATTTACACCTAAGCCTTTGTAATCTGTAATTGGGATATACGTTCAATGAATCATAAAATAAATAAATTAGGTGAAAATAAAAATACTTCAGTAACTGATACTTCATACTTCTCGTTAAATTTTAGAGGTAATTTTTGCCTTATACTTTTTGGGTAGTGTTTGAATTGCAAATAACACTTATACAATGTACTTCCTCTTTTATTCATATTTGATGGGATTGAAAATTCTCTTTTACTTCAGCAAGGTACTTTATAATGAATCCACTGGCCCTTTCAATTTCAATTTATAGAAAAAAAAACATTTAGCATATAAATTGACATACTGAAATTGACATATTTTGTTAGAAATTATTAGTGAAAAACAAATAGGTAAAATAATTAAATTCCTTGTTAGCAATTAAATATGTTACATTTTCTAAAAATAGTATTTGAAAAATTCGGCTAAAGGAGAGATTCAGGACAGAAAACGCAGTAATACGTGCAGCAATCACGTAATAAAGGATATAATGTGTCAATCATAAGTTGTTTTCTTTAGTTTCCTTTTGAAGTAATTATTAAATTCAATCATATTTTTAGAGAATTTCTGAAAAAAACATTTTATAAAAACGCTCTAAAATGTTTTTTACTAAAACATTTTACTTTCTTTTTCCTCAAAACATCCTCTTACATCCTCATCTGTATATCGTCTTTTAAAAATAATCATCACATCTACCTTTAATTTGTTTTGGATCACAAAATAATAATGTTGCGAAACTAAACGGATAAGTACAAGTTGTCAAATCTTATAGCCTTTAATTTTACTGTAAAATCTAATGTATATTTACGGCTCTTAAACTCCAAAGTTCTTAAGCATATGCTTATTAAGAGTTAGAAATATGTTGAAAATGACGTAAAAGAAACCTAACCAAAAAAAGTTTAGAGTTAGGACAAAATGTGAAAGTAATAATTAATGTTTTCGTTATTTTATACATAATTCAGTTTCTGAAATGATCACACAAATTACTATTCGTGAAAAATATATTGTTTTATAGACCTTTATCTACCTCTGAACAAACAGTCTGTCCTCTACTACAAAACAGTTATTATTTATTATTACGATTTATTTTGAACTTCATCTATGTTCTTGCGATTTTTTATTTATTTCTGTGTTGTTGATTGACATGAAGAGTAAATATTTCATTTGCGACAGTTATTTATTTAACTTAAAATTTGTGTATATAAATTATACGTTTATAGAAAAGTAATGGGATATTTTAAATTGTTTCGGATTGTTTCGGGATTATTTTGAAATACAACAATTAATCATGTTAGTGTCAATGGACATCATATTTATGGTATGTGTTTGTGTGTGTGTGTATCAAATTGCTAAAATAAACTGTTATATTTTTTAAAATAATATCCTCGTTAAAAATTACAATTCACTAAGTAATTGAAATAATTTGTTTTTCATATTTTACTATTTAAAGTTTAGTTTTTTTATTTATAGTATTGTTTGAGTAAATCTGTATTCTAATCAGAAAACGTTCAAGTTTTCAAGGATGATGTAACTACTGTGCTAATTGAAATTTCATGTGTCCAAATCTCTTTTGAGAATAATAAATCGAGATTACATCCTAGCAATTTTATTAGAGAATTTGAAGTAATTTTTAAATTTTAATGAAAATGTGTAAACCAGTATTATGCAGAAAATACGAGACAAGTTCAACGTATAGTGAAAATCTGAGACATAAATCTATTCGCAAAAGTATCTGCTATTACCATAAAGTCTTACAGCAAGTACCAACGAACATGATGCGTGAAACGATCAGGCCCAAAAGTCCAAGACGAAGGAGTCTATTACACTACCTATTGTCAGTTTTCACTTAAATAAAAATTCTGTAGGTAGCTATAGGGTTTTAGAATAACGGGCAGGCTCTAATATCGCACATTGGTGTGGTTATACAAAACAAATACTGTAACTTTTCGATTCTAAAAAGTTGAATCTGTAAAAGATGAAGCTGTAGACCACAGATATCATAATGGATAATTTGGGACATCTTACAGTGTTCAAATCTTAACCATGGATACTCTATCAAGTAAAATGTAACACAACACACAGGTCGCGAACGAGTCTACAGTTCAAATTATAAAGTAATTACCATTAGGCTCTAAGCCGTTGGCTACATTTAACAAAGGGGTAGTAGAACCGTAATGAGATTAGTTACGTTGAAACGTTCTTATGCTTCATGAGTCTGAACACGAATTACAAATTCAGTTATTTTGACAAAAAATATGAGAGAAATAATTAAATTATAACATATTTTTTAAAAAGATGCTTAACTGTTTGCATTATTACTAACATTACTGTTTACTAATTCTATTTTGCATCAAAATCACAATATTAAAATAAGTGTTTTATTCAAATATATTATTACTAACACTTATTCAAATTATTAATATAAACGTCTAACACTTCTACTAAATTTATATAAATATTATATATATAATATATATATAATATAATATAATATATAATATATATATTATATATATATATATATATATATATATATATATATATATATATATATATATAATTATATATTATAATATATATTTTCATTCCTGATGATGTTGGTACTGGTTGCCAACAAAAAGCTTTGAATATAAATTAATAAATATTCTTATATTTGAATAACCTATGTTGTTTTAATATATATATATATATATATATATATATATATATATATATATATTATCAACATGTTTTCTTGTATTCACTCTATCACTTATACTTTAATCTAATCAAGCAAGAATCTTACTTAGTATAATTGCAAGTCGACTTTCGATAGCCTATTTATTATAGTGCTATTTTTTTATTTCATATTTACTAGCAAATGCTTTAAAAGTTTTGAGTTTATTCATTTATTTTTTATATTGAAATAAAGAAATAATATGTTTAAATAATGTAGACGGCAGCTATAACGTATTGAGGGTAAAATACTTTTAGTGTCTATGTGCACCATCTCGTAATACGAGCAGCGGGAGTTGATGATTACCCAACGGTCAAACGCTATAAACATTATGACGTTGCAAGAAATAAAACGTTAATATTTTTTTCGCACTGGGGAGAAATATTATTTTGTAACATTTTGCTAGAATAACATACATTTAGAAACAGCAGAGACCATTTTGTCTTACAATTTACTTAAGCTACAGAATAATTATATTTTATTTAATTAATAAAATAATATTAATTAATGCATTAACCTTAATAATGCATTATGAATAAAGGGTATTTGGTAAAAAAACATTTCTTCTATCAAACCTTTAAGACTATTTGTAGATTATTAAGAAGAGTTTTTATGTGTATATATTTAAAGTCATTGTTTTAAAAAGCTCTCTGTGTTCAAATTCGTCTCTCTCTTCATGTGTATATATATATATATATATATATATGGGAAACATTGGGCACACCCCTCCAAGGTATTTACTTCGATGAAAGGAAGACTACTACCCTTGTAATATAGAATGTCAACGAAAGCCGTTTTAGAATCACAAGAAGAGTATTCCATGATACAAGAGCCTGGATCTATGTATGTTGGACACGTCACACCTTGAAGTGGGTATGCTTAAGATAACCCTCATATAAATTATCGCTTATAGTATTACCTCTTATGTGACAGAAGGTGGTGTTTCTTTAGACGAACGTGACGTAGTGGGATGTAAAGTCACCGTTACTAACACGGGTTGAAAAAATGGTGGATGCGTTATTGAAAAACAAATAAAACAAGACCCCCTGCGTAGAGGAATATTTCTCTAGCATTTCAACAAGTTACCGTACCAGCATTTATTTCAAACCCTAGAGGGTGAAACAACTTGTCCAAGTTATTTAGTGGCCTAATTGGCACCCAGCTTAGTAAGTATGAATAGCTTTCAACAGGTGATTTTATAACTATTGATTGTGAAATACCAGGTATAATCGCACTATTTTGAGTAAAGATCAACAGAAATGTAACGGATGTAACAGATAAAGTCAGGCAACTGCTGGAACATCACTGAAATTATAACATCACCATTGTTACGGAGGGTATCTGATGAAGAGGATTGGATTAAAATCACTGGTAGTGAATCTTCTGGCGAATGAAACTTTGGAATATATCCGTAAGCCTGGAATGGTTCGTTAAGTGAGTGGCTCAAGCATCTCAAAAAGTCGTCGGCGCTAAGGAACGAGATGGTTTCAGCCAGAGAATAGATACCAAAGTTTAATAGCAAGCGGAACTTCAATAAAACCACTCAGAAATAGTGAATAAAAAGCGTTTCTCTAAAGTAAAAAAAAAATACTTTATTGTTACAATTATTTGACCCCAATTTTCCTTTTTTTATTTCAATTAAACATGTTATAAAATTATAAGTTAACAAACATTTGTTGCTTTATTTATATCCTTAAGATACACGTATGATAATTACATTACAATTAAATGGAATGTAGAGTAAAAAATCAAAAATAGATTGTGCTAATAACACACAACACAGCATGCTAGACCACGCCTTCCTTTAGGTGCTATTTATGCGCATTTTACCGGTTTTCGAGTCTTTTGCACTACGGGAAATTGAAATATTCTTACAGCCTGTGGGTTTATTATATATATTTTGTTTTCACTTTGGATTTTACTTATCTACCCCAGAGTCGAAATTTCCGCAGTTTAGCGATTCAAAAAATATTTTTTTCGACTCACTCTAATATATATATATATATATATATATATATATATATATATATATATATGTATGTATAATTATTGAATAGAATATGTTTCAAATACAAGAATAGTATATCTTTCCTGAAGATGCTAATACTTATTTTATTGCCGAGAAGCTTTGAAAATATATAAATTAAAACTATTCTTGTATTTGTATTGCTTTTCTTCATTAACTGTACTATAAGAAAACGTTTCATATATATATAAGGCAATAAAATAAGTATTAGCATCTTCAGGAAATATATACTATTCTTGTATTTGAAACATATTTTATTCAATAATTATACATATATATATATATATATATATATATATATATATATATATATATATTCACACACACACAATCATAAATATATATATATATATATATATATATATATATATATATATATACAGTAAACTCCCGATTATCCGTGGGCGGATTAACCGGTTGGCGGATTATCCGGGGTCTGCCATTGTTTTACAAATATCCAATTTTTATTCCAATCAGATTCATTATTGTTTTTTTTTTAACCACTCAACGCAGCACAATATCCGGTAAAAAAACGATCATAAAAATAAACTAAGCTATCTCAAACAACGCAAGGATAAACGATAACTGTCCTGTTAGACTGAATGAACCAACTCGAGTTGGGAACAGACTACTGTATATAAGAGACAATGACAAAATCCCGGAAACCTAATGTGTATCATAAGATTGTAAACAAATGTCAGCTAATCTCGGCTATAAATAGTCTAGGACGTTACATACGCATTATCCATGTCTGTCATATACATTATTGATCTTCATATCTTAACTCCGAGTTAAACGTTAAGTGGTTATTATACTAAAATAAGTAGTAGGTAGTTTGAATTTTTATGCGTTATTTTTATTTCTGTCTTTTTTAATGAATTTTATTTTTTGTCATGCAGTATTTTATCATTTGTATTAGTTGATATTTTATGTAAATTTCCTTTTTTTTGTCGTAAACCGATAAATAAAACAACATTTTAATGTCTAATACACTGTTTTAATGTCCCAAATAAACTTGTATATGGTATAAATAAAATGTTTGAGATGAAAACAACGGACACAATAATTAGAGCAAGACTTCTCTTCACTGTGCGACAAAAGAAGATACAAGTTTATCATATATTTTGAGGTAACCTTAACAGTTGTTTGCATTTAGATCATTTATACATAATGTTGACTGATATTGAGTTTGTATATTTCTTAGATTTACATCTTATTGCAATCCAAGAAATTATACGAGCTTTTTAATTGGTTAACTCGAAAAATCCAAGATATTAAATATAGTTGTAAACTTGTTTTAGACGAATAGTGTTTAATATATTAACTCTTCGTCCGTAAACAAATCTGTTTGAAAGACAAATTAAATTAAGTATGTTTTTTTAAAATTGTATAGGCCTAATATTTTTTTTGAAATTAGAACTTTATCTACTCGATTTGAAATATGTTTCATAATTCTTGATCATATGATACTTGAACATTATCGTTATTTTGCAAATCTCCATATTCTTCTTCAAGTTTCTGGATATTTCTTAAACTAAATATTCTCATTTTATTTTGTAGATAGAATTGTGTGTTTTGAATTTAATTAGTCACATTTTGATAATAGTTAGATAAAAACAATTTTATACGATTTCTAAATATGTGTATTTAATTTTTATATTACAGATGTAACTTGATTATAATATAGTTTTGTATTATTGAATGTTCTTTATCAAACGGGTGTTTTTCAATGCCAATTTTCCTTAATTTTACCGAAAACAAATTTTGTAATATTAATAAATTAATATTATTATTATTTTTTTATTTAATAAAAATAATAAATCATTTTCTTTTTGTAAAAAATAGAAAGGTTGAATATATTTGTTGTGAAAAAAAATAAGAAACAATTTAGAACTGAAGAAACAACTGTAGGTGTTTGTGTTGAGTGACATATTTTCGTTATGGTCAAAGATAAGGAGTGAGTGGCCCCAGACAACATCACGTACCACAGGCACCGAGGAGCGTGTGCTATTACTTGACCGTCAGGCGTTGTACACATTACGACATAGGAGGAAATAAAATGTACAATATATTTGTATTAATTTTTCTCTCTTGAGGAAACTTATTTTATCTATATTTATTTCAAGCTAGCTATGAGACTCTATCCACAAACACATTAAATTAACTGTATAGAACAAAAATATTTAAATTTCAATCCTTATGTACATTTAGATCAATATTACCAAACGAAATTTATAATCTAACTACTGCAATAATGGGAGATACTAACCGGTTTTCCCAACAAGTAATGTAGGGAATAATCTAAAGAGTCTGATTAACTTTGTAGTTGGTATGAATTAAAACATTTTTAATGATAATTATCGTCCTTCAATTTATCCTCCATAATGACCAGCTAAACCTTAACTTTTACGCACATATTATACAAATTATAGAATTATCAAACTTATAGTTTGAGTATGTTTTAAAAACATTTACAAACAAAACCTTCAAGCGACGTTCGTCAACATCCAAATTTACCGTTAAGAAGCGTTGTTGTGCTAGGCGAGAACTGCGTATAGACGGCTGTTCTATAATGTGGTTAAAAGGCGAATGTGGTTCGTACTGGGTTCGTATAATATGTTCCTCTGGGTTTTGGTACGTTAGTGAACTTGGGGGAAAGAGTACTCGAATAATAATCTAAAAGTAGTAAAATACATATTATAAAAAATATTACAAATATGCTTATATTTTATATACAATATTTTTAAAATATATAAATTTTATTTGCTATGTATATATGTGTGTGTGTATGTATATAATATTCATTATGATAAATATAAATACATAATTATTATATACGTAAGTAATATATGTAATATATTTACGTATGATACAAATATGTTTTTTTAATTAATTTTATATGAGAGTCTAAAAATTGGAAAAGTGTCTATCTCCGTTGTATTGTATTATGTTTTGCTACATTAACTGCATTTTTATCTCAATTTTGTTATATTTAAACCTAATAATCAATTATAATGTAATAAGCATTACATGAAGCTCATCCTCTTGTGCGTTAACTGTAGAATGTGTAATATTCCTTGTATTAGGATATTAATTAATTTGTTTATGAGTTTATGCGCTACAGTTAACTCAGTGAGTCGTATCGCATAACTGTCATGTTTACACTAATTAAATACAATTACAAATACTTCAATAAATACTAATAATTATAGATATAAAAATTTTATGTGTTTTTACGCATAAAATGCAGCGCTATATAGTTACATGATTAAATATTTTATTTCAAAATTAATATTCAAAACTTTTTGTGTAATTGTGATACTTATATATATATATATATGTCTATTATACATAACACCTATTACACACATTGCAGATGAGTACGTATTATAATATTACTCTTAGAAGACCTTCAAGTAAAGTTTAAAATTTATTCGTTGTAAAAACGCACTAGTCAATCCTTCATAATCTATGAATTCAGCTAAGTATCTTTGCCAAGATGTCATCAAACTTAGATATGTGTTTAATACAATTATAAATATTTTTAAAATTTCAGTCTCCATTTCTAAAACTAAAATTGACCATATAAAACAAAATGTTTAAATTAGATATTTACAAATTGTATTTTTTTCAAGGTTTCGCTATGTGAATTTCAATTGTATAAGATAGAATTAATTTAATTTGTTAGGTTATTACTAATGTGGACTTTATAATGTTTAAAAATTATATGTTTATAAATTTCAAACCACTATATTGCTTGTTTCTATCCTAAACGTGAGGTAATACATAGAAGTATAGAAAGCTTTAAGCTATAAAATATGTAAATACGAGATTATGGTGGGAGTCAGTAGTTGCGTTCGAGTTAAGTAAGGAATACATCTCCCGAGAAGACCTCTTTGCACAACATCAATCGCCGTGCTACATCCAAGTTCTCTCACATTTATATAATTATTGCATCTATAGGTTTAAATGGTGTATGTTATATCCTAAATACTTTACTGTGTGAAATTTGGCAGACGTTTATTACGTAATAACTAATTTAAATGCATTTAGTTATAGAAAAATATTTAAATAAATGCTACACAATATTTTACAATGGCTAATTAAATAGGCCTATATCGTGGTGGTTACGATTGAAATTATAATCTTGTTTTTTAAAGTGAAAGTTCGCATGTTTAAACCGATTATGTGGTGTAACAGCATAGCAATAAATCTAATCTTGTTATTACAAGGGACCAGACGCCGTGTCCTGCCGTGTGTAGACCTAATGTTTGCATAATTGCAGTTCCGATGACATTTTCACTTTTTACTAAAGATGTGAAAATTCATTTTATAAATGAGAGATTGTTCGATTTATATTCACATATGTCTTTTATTATCGCTAACTAAGCTCTACATTTATTTTATTGAATTGGAACTAAATATATTATGATTTATATTATTTAAACTTTTTCGATATTCTTGAATTTTATAGTCCATTACTTTCGGTGAATCTTATTAATCATTTAAACAATAGTTTATGACTTCCGAACTTTTTATTTAGTAAATTAGTTAAAACTTACTGAGACAGAACGTTTTCGATCGCTATGTGCCGATCTTCATCAGTATCTTCTGCTTTGAGATATTGGGTCAAGCGGTGACAGTTTTAAAGGTAGGTTTTCGATAGTATCAAAGAGTATGTGTGATTTGTATTGTGTTTGTTCGTTTAATATAAAATTAAAATTAAAATTAAATTAAAATACAAACATATTAAACGAACAAACAGAATACAAATCACACATACTCTTTGATACAATCGAAAACCTACCTTTAAAACCGTCACCGCTTGACTCAACATCTCCAAGCAGAAGACACTGATGAAGATCGGCACATAGCGATCGAAAACGTTCTGTCTCAGTAAGTTTTAACAAATTTACTAAATAAAAAGTTCGGAAGTCATAAACTATTATTTAGGTGATTAATCTTTCAATGTATTATAAAATTGTGTATTTTTATATGAAGTTAATATAAAATTATAGATTAAATTTTTCAAAATAATTGTTAAAAAATTCCTCATTTAACTATGTTGTTTTTATTAGGTTATACTGAGAAAATCGTTTTTGTGGTGAATATTGTTCTCTAACTTCCAGACAAAATATTACAGTAAAAACTACCTGCAGCTTTTACCCCTCTATTATTATGTAATCTCTAAATACAGTTATCTCTCTCTCTCTCTTTGTATTGCATACAGTTGCATCGTTATTCTATTCTATTTAATAACACAACCATACCTGTCTATTTAACAAAAAACATGTTTCAACACTTATCATGATTTTTCCTTCTTCGGAATTTTAGGTATATTTTATAAAACATGCTATTAAACTGCAAATATTTTCCTCAATCTAGCAATTTTATTTTTTATACAAATAGCAAATCATACACTCAAGTATACCCGCTTACATACATAGTCCACTTCGGTTGTACTACTTCATTTAAAGTTCCATAAAGTTTCTATTATTTACTGGTAATGGCTTAAAACAAATTATACAGTTATCAGTTCTCTATTGATAAAAAGAAAATGCGCTGTTACCTCATAAATTTTACCTAAATTTTATTATTTCATTTTGTATAAATATTTCACAACTTGCTTTGGAATTGGTGATTAGATCTTATTAAATGAGTTGTATTTAATGACTTCTGAAAATAAAGTTTGTAAAGCCTAAGAAGATTAGAAATAATTGAATACCTATCGACTCACGTTACGCCTGGATTTTCCCAATAGAAGCTTCAACGTTAAAAAGGATAACGAGAGAATACAAATAATAGCTCATAATGGTCACATAATGAATTGTTGGGATCTCGTCATTCAATTCCATGCTGTCATAATCTTAAGGTCTGTGAAGCTTCCTGTAAGGACTAGAATGGTCAAGCCACTGGACAAAGGCTACGTTTTAGACAGACTTCCATAACTATTTAGGCAGGTAGAAAAGCCACATATAGTTCTATATATAAAACCACAAAGTTTTCTATGTAGTAAGGTATCTTTAAGGGTTATTTTAATGCTCGTACGTATACACTCATTATAGACCTTACCTAACACTTACATTGCTAGAATACGAATTTGAATTTTGGTTTACATCGAAGAGCCAAATTGTACCACTATTTCCTTGAAGACGAGTAAACATACGTTTCTAATAATGTTGAAATCATATACATGCTTTCATACACTTTGAAACATGATTTTGTCACATTCAAAAGTTACGGCTGGGTACGGAAAGTCGAAATTAGAAATAATTTGACCGAGGAATACTCATCCACTTACTGCATGGAGAATGAAATGCCTAAAGATATAAAACAAACTGACGTTATATATAATTGTGTAATCATGCAGTTATAATAGATTAACATCTTTCATTTGCAAATAAAATATTTTCAAATATTGTAAACGAGTTTTTAGTATGGCATTTGAAGGATAGCTTTATGAAATAAACAATTAATATGTAACGCATTATGAAACTGGCACCAAATCGAGCAGATAAAGTTCATAATACGATTCAACATAATAAAACTATACATGTGTAGAGTTGGTATTGGAGCCTATTGGCAAAGACACGCATGTAACCTCGTACAATGAGGTTCGAAGTATTAGTGACGCTTCACACACGAAGGATAAGTGAGGCTTCACACACAAAGGATAAGTGAGGTTTCACACACGAAGGATAAGTGACGCTTCACACACGAAGGATAAGTGACGCTTCATAGACGAAGGATAAGTGACACCTAACGATTCATACACGAAGGATAAGTGACACCTGACGCTTCACACACAAAGGATAAGTGACACCTGACGCGTAACACACGAAGGACAAGTAACACCTGGCGCTTCACACACGAAGGATAAGTGACACCTGTTGCTTCACACACGAAGAATAAGTGCCACCTGACGCTTCACACACGATTAAGAAGGAAGAAACTTATGGTATTCACAATTGGGCAAACGAGGTACAAGTGGTTACAGAGTAAAGGTTTACATAGATAAAGCTACAGAGCGCTCCAATATTTAAAGTGACAGAGATTTACTCGTAGAACAGGAAAGAAGGATGATGGCTACGACTGGCGGCTACTTGAGCCCTATTCGTCATTGGAGGGTTTTTTTACCACTGTGGTCGAGAACTAAAACACTAGTCTTATGCACATGATCTAAATACAGTCCGGTGGCATACCCCTAACATTTACTCCGGGAAAACATGAATTCTACATTTAGCCGTAACCGCTTGCCTTTAGCTGCACATCGTCTATTTATCACGCACAGTTTAAAAACAGTTTCGATTCTGACATCTCACCTTCTTCCGTGTTGTTTCCAGACAACTTCAGCCTTAGTTTGCGTGCATTCTGCTAGTGGCTTTTGATATTTCTTACTCAACACTTCTTACGACGGCTGGAGTTACGCATTCCATTTCCTTTTTTCTTTAAGAACAAATTAACTATTTTCACTCCGATTCCTCTAACTTTGATTTGCAACAAATTAACGATTTTTTCATATCTTTAAAATGTTCCCTAAGATTTTTTCAGCTGATTACAATAAAATTTCGATGGTGTTTCGACGTGAAAATTTGCGTTTGACATAATTAAATATGGCCTTTATCACTGGGAAATTATATCGTTTCTCTTTCAAAATGACTTTACTTTTAGATTTTAGGTTGAGAAACCTCATTACAAATTATTTTGTTTAATAATTATTCAAAATGTTTTTTTTCAATTTCTTTTATTATACGATTCTACTTGTTAGGATCTTTATAGTTGTGTGTGTGTGTGACTACTTAAAATCATATTACTGTTTTACGTCATATATCTTTTAACGAAAACAACCATAGGGCTCGAATTACTTCATATAAATCATTACAATTCTTTGTTTACATATTTAAAATATGTGTGTATCTGTAAAAAGCTGATTTATAATAAAACATCTTCATACATGCACAATTTATTTCAATTCGATTCCCAGGAGAAACCCCTAGGAGTCTTTTGCAATAAAACAATCATGCATATTCAATTCCCAGAGGAAGAAAACAACCTGGTCTTGAAGGATAACGTATATTACAAGGTATGTATACGAAATGTGAATATGACAAGACCGGCGATACAGTGCGCCGTTTATTATATTTTTTTTATAAATAAATATACTCTAATTCAATTACAGTATTTAATGTTTTCTAAATATATTTACAGTCAGTTATGCTACTATTCCATTCCAGTAATGAGATTCTCTAATTAGGTCACGTTAGAATATGTGAAATAGGTCTTAATTGGTTTTACCTACTACTTTAAACAGAATTGAATTCTGTTAAAATATTTATAACTTTACGTAATGCATTTATTATTCTTTTATTTATTTTTTTTAAATATACTTTTAACATACAATTTTTTGTATTTATATGCAAATTTGTAAGAACAAATAACAAATATATATATATATATATATATATATATATATATATATATGTGTGTGTGTGTGTGTGTGTGTGTAAAGGTGACGGCAGTCAACACTGCATTTTCGAAATTGCTGTAAGAAAAAATATATGCTGATTTTTTAATATTTTAATTTCCTCATCTTATTTACGCTAGGAATCATTTAACAAATATATTCCTCTCACTTTAAAATAACCTCCGCCGATTAAGAGATCGGGAGTGAGCGGGAGTTTAGGAGAGCATCTGTTGCCTATATTTCTGAGAGCTATTCCGTAATGTTTAGGCCATTCTTCCATCCTCAGCTTCTTTAACATGCAGTGAATTATGAAACCTTACTTCAAGAAGATAGAGCCACAGGTCACGCAGCCTGAATGAGTAAGAATGCTCTCAACGATATTTTGCCAAATCTGGGGATTTCCCACAATCGATCCATTACTTTGCTTCGCCTCGTCTTTCACTCGACCTCACCACGGTGAAATTTGTTTTGTGGGAATACGTAAGGGGAAGAAAGAGCTTGTACTCTTGGAGAACCCAAAGCAAAAAATAAGGCTGAAATTCAAAAAAACTTCTCATTGAAGAATTTGTAATGCGATTAGCTAAGCAAATCATGTACGAGAAAGTCTTAATCGTGGAGGACGCCATATTACTGATGTAATGTTTTAACTGAACAATATGTTTATGACTTGTAGTGTATCTTGTATATTGTAGCTGTCATATTGGGCTGTACACTTATGCTTTTATATTGTACACGACTTGTATATTGTAGCTGTCATATTGGGCTGTACACTTAGGCTTGTATATTGTACACGGCTTGTATATTGTAGCTGTCATATTGGGCTGTACACTTAGGCTTGTATATTGTACACGGCTTGTATATTGTAGCTGTCATATTGGGCTGTACACTTAGGCTTGTATATTGTACACGGCTTGTATATTGTACACGGCTTGTATATTGTAGCTGTCATATTGGGCTGTACACTTAGGCTTGTATATTGTACACGGCTTGTATATTGTACACGGCTTGTATATTGTAGCTGTCATATTGGGCTGTACACTTAGGCTTGTATATTGTAGCTGTCATATTGGGCTGTACACTTAGGCTTGTATATTGTACACGGCTTGTATATTGTAGCTGTCATATTGGGCTGTACACTTAGGCTTGTATATTGTAGCTGTCATATTGGGCTGTACACTTAGGCTTGTATATTGTACACGGCTTGTATATTGTAGCTGTCATATTGGGCTGTGCACTTAGGCTTGTATATTGTACACGGCTTGTATATTGTAGCTGCCTTATTGGGCTATACACTTAGGCTTGTATATTGTACACGGCTTGTATATTGTAGCTGTCATATTGGGCTATACACTTAGGCTTGTATATTGTACACGGCTTGTATATTGTAGCTGTCATATTGGGCTATACACTTAGGCTTGTATATTGTACACGGCTTGTATATAGTAGCTGTAATGTTGGGCTATACACTTAGGCTTGTATATTGTACACGGCTTGTATATTGTAGCTGTCATATTGGGCTGTACACTTAGGCTTGTATATTGTACACGGCGTGTATATTGTAGCTGTCATATTGGGCTGTACACTTAGGCTTGTATATTGTACACGGCGTGTATATTGGGGCTGTCAACTTTATGGTTTCGACTCAGCAAAATGGATAACACTACAAAAAGATTATTTTGTACACAGTCGTTAACAAATATTGATTAACTTTATTATGTTGATTAGAGCTTAGATAGTGAGAACATTTCACAACGTGGCCGATGAAAGGCGACATCTTCGTCGAAACTAATCTGTATGTTTTAATAAACTAGTGTGTAGGGAGATTTTGAGGTTTTTTTTAAATTTCTACCGTTGAGATTTATTATTTACGTAATATATTGTGTGAACAATTATACAACAGCCGATGCACTCATTTTTGAAAATCAAATACGACTGATAGAGAAACGGGTTTTAATTATTGCTAACGTTGCAATGAAAGCAATTGATGACAAAATAATACTGCACTTCATGGTTTTGAATTAAAGGCAATATTTATTTTCACTACACTAGAATGGTTATCGAACGAAAAATAGATAAAATGCTATTTCAGTAAAATATGGAACTGTTCATTGTAAGAAATGCAGACTGTAGAATAGTCATCCATTAACCACACGATCCAATGACTACTAAATATTTATTTTGGTAATGAATTTTGAACTTCAAAATTAACTAACAATCTTCTTTACAAAATAATATGAGTTAACAGATTTGTTTAGCATCAGAAAAAATTTCTGTTTCAGTTTAAATACAAATGTTTAGTAATTTCCAAATAATTGTGTTAGTGACATTGCACTTAAGCCGACAGGAATTTCACATTAATCTGTATAAATTTTAAATATTTAAAAATATAAAATATTTTTAAAATATTACAGCTAGACACATAATCGAATATGAAAAACTTTCAAGATACATAATCTCGATGACAACCATATTTCTCCCTGGAAAATAAAAATTCGAGATACAGAGGAATTGGTATTATTTGTTGGACTGATGTAATTAATTGTAAATTTTGTAATTTAAACAAGTATAAGTTTAAAACAGTTAACTGTAAATTAATAGAAACAAACATTATTATTATAAAAATCCTTGTTTATTTTAACCTTTAATAAAATCTTAGAATTTAACTTATACAGGAAATTCATTAGGCCTACATTCGTTTAGGCCTAATTACAATATCTATTTATTTAGGCCTAATAATAGTACCTATTAATTGACGCCAGATTAAAATATTCATTCATTTATATATAATTACAATACCTACTCATTTAGGTATAATTATTATATTCATTCATGTAGGCCTAAACACAATATCTATTTATGTAGGTGTAATTAATATATTGATTCATTCAGGCCTAATTATAATATCTATTTTCTATACCTAATTATAGTACCTATTCATAGAGGCCAAATTACAATATTCATTTATTTATAGACAATTACAATATCTATTCATTGAACCGAGATTAAAATATTCATTCATATAGGCGTGCTTACTATATGCATTCATTTATGCCTGATTGCAATATTCATTATTTTATACCTGCTACAACGTTCGTTTATTTAGGTCATTACAATAATTATTTATTCATTCAGTAATGATTTCAATATCCATTCATTTAAGCGTGATTGCAATATTGATTCCTTTTATAACTGATTAAAATATTCATTAATTTAGACATTATTACAATATGTATTCTTTTATACTGGGTAACAATGTTGGTTCATTTACGGGTGTTAATAATAATATTTCATTCATTCAGTCTTACTTTCGATATTCAATCTTTCAAACTTGATTACAATATTGATTCATTTAGTCCTAATTACAATATTTCTTCTCTTCTCTCAAGCCATTGGAGTGTTTCAGCAACAATTGTTAGATTAAGTTGCTTGATTGATTTTAAATTACATTTTTTAAAGTTTTGCTCAATAACACCAAATTTATTATTCAAGAGACATTTAACTCCTGGTGTTTTTAATAAATTATATAATATTACGTTAAACTCAAAATATAAATGTATTTTGAATAAAATCTCTGCTACATTCAAACATGTTGCCAAGAATACAAATTTCATCCCCGAATCCTTCCATTTATAACTAAAATCAGTTATTTGGCAGTAAAATTTCGCTTACTTCGTGGTAAGCGCTTTCATAAAGCTGGGAAACGTGACCTGCCTACTTAGATTACACCTTCTGTATGCAAAGTTAATTTGTACGCAGTACTTTATCTGTAAAAGTAAAGAAATTCAAGTTAAACTCGCCGAGAAAATATTTTAATTATTTTTATAAATTAAATCGAAAATCAAATGAGATAAACTATTTATCATGACAGTGTTTTATAACAGTAAACTGTTTTGTTTCAGTATAATATTAAGTTTTTCTTTTCCACTGTTAATTATAAACCAACCACGATAAACATTTATATCAATCCTTTTGGTGGAGCGGTTATTTCTCCAAGTGAAAGCCATAGATTGTTAACTCGTTTTTGGCGAGTTTGGAAAAAAACTTTGGATTCCGGAAAGATGTATTATTAGTAGAAATATATTTAAGTCATTTTCATATTTTTTTACTACGTTAGTAACTAACTACCAAAAAACAAAGTAATATATTAAAAAAGTGGAAAGTACAAAAAACTAATTAAGTTATTACTAAGAAAAAATAAATTACACGAAACTAAATTTTACCTAACACAGTATTTATTTTACACAGTGTTTCTTTCCACTATTTTAGGTTAAAACTCGCAAAAGATTATAAAAGATAAACAAAGAATATGAAGAAAATATTACGTTAAATGACAAATTTTATAATAATACAAAAAGGAAATGCTCAGTAAATAATGTTGCAAATACAAACATAAACAATTTAACTTCTATTGCCGTATTCACTGCCAATGATTAATAATAATAAAGTACCTTCAAATATTTACACACTCTTCACCAATAATTTCGTCATCTTTTCCCAAACATTTGGTTTTCTGAATTGACGACCAATAAAAAAATATATTATAATAATAAGTTCAAACCTTGTATCTATAGACAAGCATATAGACTACTATTTCCAATATAATTATAATACTTATGTAACTATTAGTCTAATATTTATTTGCGTGCAATATTGAAACAGTAGAAAGTAGTAGTCAACAACAACAAACCACTAGGACTGCAAAACCACAGAGACAACTCAACCGCCTAGCTTAGAGGGTTTGTGTTTAGAACCTGTCATAATATTTCCCTCATCTTGTATAAAAGAAAGAAGTGTAGGGAAATATACGAAGCCGCCACTAATCAATAGTTTAAACCATGGAGAGTTTTGTGGACCAAACAATCGACTTATTCAACAACGTACTGTTTGAAATATTAATTAATTACTAATTGAATCTAGCAATTTCACATCTACCACTTCACATCGTTAATTATCTAGACGATAAGGGACAGAAAGACTGAGGTATCATTCACTAATTAATTACAAAATACAGTTTTTTAACATAGCGTTAAAATTTCTTTTTATATTGTAAAAATAACGTTTTTAATAATTTAGTTTTTAATTTTTTTTAAAATTGCAACGAATTTTGTAAGGCATATGTTTGTATTTTTACTAAGAGTACGTCATGAGATTCCTAATTAATTTTTTTAATGTAAACTACGAATGTTTTAGTTTTTAAGGTTTTAATATTTCCTGTCAAATAAATGTAATACTCAGAACGAATTATATATTCAACTGTATTTACCTAACTACACTATTCTACATTTTTTCGATCTGTATTCCTATTTGTGAATCGTTATTAATAAGTAGCCGATATCAATAATCTGTCTTTTATAATTGGCTTGTCCCACAATATTGGTAAAATATGTACAGGTAGACCTAAAATGGTAACAGAAAATAAATATTTGTTTGGTTTATTATTTTAATAGGTAAATTCAAGCAAATATTTTAATTTTAGCTTATAATTATAAAATATTACAAATAATTTATTATCTCAGCACGTAAAATATGAAACGCAGACCATTGTTTTGTGCCTCTCAATTCTCTAATCTCATGAGTGACAATAACTCCTAAGCCTTAATTGAATACGTAATGGTCACGATAGTGAGTTGTTCAAAAAGCTGCAAGTATATGAAAACTTCTTTCAAAGATAGACTATTGGTTTGAGTGAGATATAGACGCAAAGCCCAAGCCGATGCATAAATATAGACAGTCTTCGGATAAGTCTTGAGTCTGTAGAAATAGTTATCTTCATTTAGCACTATTGTAAATTGCAGTAATAATCCTGTATTCATTTATTCATATAGTTATTCATTTATCAGTCATTATAATACTTTAAAAATAAATCTTGCAGAATCTGTACTCTTAGAAATTAATTATTTTGTATTTTTTTTTTAATATAATTTTTTGCTTTGATGTGACAATATTTACTCACGGTTTGAGGTCATTTAAGTATACAGGTTTTGTAAAATTTATATAAAAATCCGTTTCCCGTAGCTAATAAACAATGACCCAATAATGGGTAACGTAGACCGAGTAAACTTTTCCTGCAAAAATATGAGCTACTGTGCTGCTATAATTACCATTTTTCTTCCGCAATGTTTACTTGAGTAGTGGTCACGTTGCGTTGTATTCATAATAATAATATATTTCTTGTGCTCACTTAAAAGTCGTCTATTATAAATATAACATTTAATATAACAAATAAAATAACAATAAAATAAAAAATATAACATAATAACATTTAACCAACAAACACGGCTGTATTTAATTGAAACGTCGTCAACAAGCCAAATATTAACCTTTGACCAAACATTTGTTTGTATGCAATTAAAAATTCGTTATTAGGCCTACATCAACGGTCATTATTGTCAATGTGTATATTTCATTTTTAAACTCAATACGTTATTGACAATGATATAAATTACTACAAGAACTGAAAAGCCCTTTGTCAAATGAGTGGTAAGGGATTATATAGTGCCAAGACTATAATAAGGTAATATATTTGAGATAATACTAGTTATAGGGTTAACTAGTCTTCATACAATTTGAAAAATAATAATATGTAAGTGAATGTAGTTTATTTGTATTTATCGCTTCGTGAAGCTTGTAAAATAATTTTAAAACTTAGTATTACTCAAACTGGTCATCCCGTTATTAGTTGGTGGCACACTGAATGTAATTACAATATTTTATATTAAAGAAATGGCTTCTACAATCAGTTCGCAAAACATTATTATATGAAATTCACCCCCTTTACCACAAAGTTAAATCCCGTGGTTAAAGTGTATTCCATCAGGATTCGTAATAGATTCAACATCTATCACATTTACCACAAAGTTAAATCCTGTAGTTAAAGTGTATTCCAACAGAAATACCAATAGTTACAGGGATACTATTATTTACATTTTTCCACAGTTAAACCTACATTTAACTACAGTAAACTCCCGATTATCCGTGGAATAGGGTGGCCCGGCAACGCCGGATAACGATTTCCCCGGATAATCCGCTATGAACAAAGAATACGCAAAACGATCGATAAATAATCGATTATTATACCATAAGTTACACAAATAATGACCCCGGATAATGCAATTCACAAATTATCTTCAGAGGACAAAATAATTTAACATGACAATGTATTTGACGGATTATAACATCTACATTTATATGTCTAACTATTTACAATACGTACATAAGTATATGTCAAAAGTAAGTATGTATCTACATATGTAATTTCCTTTACACATAATACTTTCACTTTTTAACAAAAAAATCTGTCACTTTCGTCTGTTTTTTTGTGAGCATTGATTTAGCTTTAATGTGCGATCTAAGTTTCTTGAGAACCATTTTGTCGCACAGTGTCTACTTGTGCCTCGTGTGTCACAAAGCTATGACACAGACATGGATAATGCATATGTCACGTCCTAGACTATTTATAGCCGAGATTAGCTGACATTTGTTTACAATCTTATGATACACATTAGGTTTTCGGGCGTACAAGCATTTTGTCATTGTCTCTTATATACAGTAGTCTGCTCGCCCCTTTTATTTCGCTGGCCCACATCAGGATGCTTCCATTTCAATGTAAAAATTAGTACGTACATATTTACATATGTATTCCCTTCTATTAAACCTTATATGTATTTACGTCATAATTCACCGTTTGGAAATTTATACACATGAATCTGACTGTAATAAAAATTGAATATTTTTAAAACAATGGCAGACCCCGGATAATCCGCAAACCGGTTAATCCGCCCACGGATAATCGGGAGTTTACTGTATATAGTTGGCATTTAAACATTTCAACAGATACTATCTCAAACATAGTCGCCACCTGTTTTTACCTTTTACTATTTTTTAAGCTTGAGACCTCTTCAAGGTTGTTTCTTGTAAATTGTTCCTCTAAAAATTGTAGGCCTATATACATTACTTTAAGCAATAAATTATACTAAATAATACTTAAATAATAACAAATAAATACTATATACGTTTATATATAATGTTATTCTGATTTCTACATAGACATTTATGTACTTGGATATCGAGCAAGTTAACTGATGTATAAAATAATATTGTATGGTGCATTTCATGCTAGAAATGATTCAGGGATATTAAGCAGACAGGAACTATATTAAACTTGGATGTAACAGCATTGTGAATAGAGTTAGATTTTTTTATGCAACTGTAAACGATTTCGTCTTATTTCCTTTTATTTGTGAATGTCATATTCACTTCATGAATGCCAACTATTAAACCTTTAAAGATATATCTTTAAAATGACATATTTTTTAGAATTATCATCTCAGATTTTACAGATAAAAGGAAAACCTGGATTAAAATAGTCTTCTGAACGTAACTTTATAAATTTGCACTCATAACGCAGTATGTATTTTAAACGCTTTCATCATTCAAATTGCTAAAGTATTAAAGATACTTATGTATATTACTTGATGTATATGGTTTTTAAATATGACCGACTGGCGTACCATAGATCTTAGTAAGTTTTCTATTAAATGTACTTTACTTAATTGTAACTCTGGCAAGTTGTAATCTCGATGTTCAAATAAAACTTTTACTGTCATGTCAAAACATCCACGGGACAAATAAACACCTACATGTATAATGTTACTTCAATTCAGCATCAACTTTTCATTAAAGAAATTAAGTTTGATTTGTGATGCAAAGGTAATTCAAAACAACCAGCTTCAGGAACTTACAGTAACACACCACTTTGGCAACTTATAAGCTATTATAAAACACTTACCACTCTTTAGGTTATTTCAGTTGAAAAATAGTTACCTTGACTTTTATTTATAACATTTCGTAGTTTCTATTTATTATGAATATGATGTGGTTGAATTTAATAATAAATACACAAAAACCTCTAAACCACAAACTTTCGTTATTTTACCCTTATGTACATTTCAGTTACAAAGTAACCATCCTCAGAGGGATAACAAACAAAGACTGGTACACAGGGGAAAATAAAGAAAGTTTGTGGTTAAGAGGTTTTTGTGTATTTATTATTTCGAAGTTTTAAACTTCGTCAAGTATAACTTCAAGGGCGTTGAGTTATGAACAATAATAGGCAACTTTTCCATCAAACACCATTTGAAAAATAATTTAAAAATTTTGTATATGAAATATTTTTAACAAATCAATGACTCACCAACTAATTAAAATAATTTTAAAACAGAGAATTTATATTTTAGGTTTGTGAATTCATTAAAGTATGATTTCTACATATATTTCATTTTGTTTTTAATATAGGGGCCTCGTCTGATTAATATTGGCATATTACTAACACTATAGGTCTTGCAACGAATAATTTACTTCGCAGAATGTATCTGGGGATGCACAAGTTACTATCAAAAGTTACTACGCGATAATCTGGGTCCCACGTCAACTATCAATGATAATACAAATGACGTGTCCAGGGTGCATTTATAAATTGCCAGAAACCGTTTCTACGTTTATCGGTTATCGGTGAAGCAACTTGTTATTAATAAATCACTTCTGTCATGTCAGGCAACTAATCTCATACCTACATAATTTCAAACTGAATTCTCCATCACTTTATTTTAGCCCCATTTGGGTTGGTAGTGACTATATCTCTTACATACTGAGGATGTTTAAGGTTCCATTTGTTTCAGAATAACAATACATTTATTCTGAGGCATCTTAAAAATCTTCATGTATTTTAACAAAATTAATTACATTTAAAAATATATAGGAATTTATTCAAATAAAAATTAATCATGAATGACACCAAAATGCCGTATACAATTTCTTGAATGTATTACGTTATCATTTCCTATATTTTCCTATAACTAATATAATGTTTTATATATAATGTTTGACATTATTAGATCCAATAATTCTGAAGCAGAGCAGAAAGAATTTATTAACAACTGTTTAATCTATATTTATAAAGACAATTGTTTCTGCTAAGTTATAATATTAAATTTATAATTTTAGTAAATTACTTTCCAAGTTATTCATTACTTTTTAATATAGATAAGATAGAAAAATTTAAATTTCTATACGTCTATTTAAAAAAATTTATTTTATATTTGGTCCTGTAAATGTAAATAATTAATTTTGTTTAGTTAGTTATGATTTTATTAACCGTATGTTCACTTTAATGCTTTATTTTCACTTAAATTCTTGAATTGACAAAAATAAAATAAATATTTTCTCCCCTTTTATCCAAAAACGTTTGGAATTGGAATACGCCCGTAGTAGATTTTCTTTAATATAGGGAAAAAGCCATCATTATTTTACTTTTTATATATCTCAATCATCTCGCCTACGCCTAACCATTTAAAACATATTAAGACATTCTGTTTTTCAAACAGTAAATCTCTGCAATTGTTATTTTTGGGGTTAATAGCTAGTAGCATGCCTATTCAATAACTAGTACAATTATTAATTTATTTTCCATGCCATCGTTGCGGTCACATTGGAGTGAGCCCATCTACTTCCGGTCCTACCTATTTCATTAGAATCATTACAGTTATAATTACAATTCTTAAATATTTTGAAATTTTTCTTAAACAAACTATTGATGAAACTATTGTTGAAAAAACTTAAACAAAGAAAGATAAACAACAGGTAAATTTAAATTAGTAGTCAACAAAACAAAAATCACAATTAATTTTAAAACTTGAAGGTAATTAAAACTAATAAAAAAACAAGTTAACAGAAGGATAACTTTAAGTATTCCATATTATTTATGTATGGTAAATATAGAGGAATAAAATGTATGTAAAAAATGTGGCAAAACCTTAAAAGCTTTATTTTAAACTGATAAGATTTAAGAAAACGCAGGTGACATTTAATGAAATGGGTAACTAGAATATAAATATAAAATCTATATAGTAATAGTATATAGAATTACTGTAAAATATATATTATTATATTTAGTAGTGTAAGGCGCTTTGTCTGCATTTAATCTTGCGTGCACAACCTAACGTTAGTGATTGCTTAATAATTTGCAGTATAATTTAAGCCCCGTGGCCTACTGTGTTCTATTAAATTTTACTTAGTAATGCTGTTGCAGGGCTTTTGTAATGAATTACTGGAGTTAAATTAATAATATTTTCCGTTTGTTGAATTTCAAAGTAATTATTTATGAATTACTAAAATACAGCTTATAATTGCAACCGTATATTCAATATTAGAAAACAAATGTGTTGAAAACCATTCGTACTTTGCTTTTCTCTTCGGGAAATTTATTGTTATAATTGAATAACAATTCACGAAACAATATTTAGATCCATCTAAACCAATAAAAATAATTTTAAAAGTCAAAGTTCTTTCGTTCACAATTTATACACACACACTCACACACACACACACACACACACACACACACACACACACACACACACACACACCTCCCACACACACATATATATATTTTTTTTCTCGGCTCAAAAGTCAGAATGTAGTCTTAGAACTATGTGGTACTTATAAGTTTGAGAATGCTGATACTGCAAATCAGCGAATAGCTTGACGTATTTAAAATATTAAAAGTGTATTATGAAAAATAAAAAAAGTTATATATTCTTGTTTATGAAATCATTATTCAACCATATATATTTAACGAGAAAAATTTTATTAAAAGGATTACAATATATATATATATATATATATATATATATATATATATATATATATATATATTATATATATATATATATGTATATATATATATATATATATATATATATATATATATATATATTATATATATATATATGTAAATATATATATATATATATATATATATATATATATATATATATATGCTGATACGTATTCCTTCACGGATGGAAAAATACGATGAATAGTTACTATCCGGAGTAAAAGAGCTAGAACTACTGTTGTTGGGTTCACCTCGTCAATGCTGGATGAGATTCTAGCGAAACGTCGGAACTGCGAATTTATGTACTGCAGAATGAACGGATGTACTCCATGATAGTAACTATTCATCACCATCATATATATATATATATATATATATATATATATATATATATATATATATATATATTGCCTACTCTTAAGTTTTTGTTATGCCTATAGTAATATAATTTGCTGTATTATTTTAAAATAATATTTCCTTTCCTTCTTTTAATCTAGGATTTTTTTAAAACAAATTATTATTCAAAGTATGACATTTACTAAAGTATTTATATAAATTATATAATAACGTTTCCGATATAATTTAATACATTATTTTATCCACATATTTTTTTTAAATACCTGTTTCGTCTATGCAACAACTAAAACTTACTCTCTATGTACAAAACGTACCAATATGATTTCCGAGACTTTTCAGGACTATGATTTTCGGAACGAGTGAGCAACAATTGTTTTTCAATAAATGTTCACAAAAACTAAAAGAAACATAAAAAACAAAAATAAACTTTAAACAGTTATATTTAATTGTATACTGAAAATTTCTGGAGTAATTAGAATTTTTTTTAATGTGGAACCAAATAGCTTGAAAATGATTTAATAATATGAGTAACAAAAGATAAAGAAATAAATTCCTTATCCAAATAATTGACGCTACCCCAATTAAGTTCATTATTAACAATAATCATATTTGATACATTGAAGATTTTGTTCATGGTCAATACATCTAATCCTTAGAGGCTTAACAACTATGCATATAATTCTTTTAAATTTTATTAATATTTATCTCAAAAATAATTTTTATTTTATTGGGAATTGTAAAATTAGATTAATAAACTAATAACCTATTATTCTCATTTTTAAATACAGACTATATATATATAAGAGAGCGACAAATATCTAATAATAAAATCAACGATTTAAAATTTTTCCCACTTGGTTGTATTCAAAGTTTTCCGAATTTTTATTCTATTGTGGATAAAATCTAAAATGCTGTAATTTTTTATGACCGCTTTACATGATTTAATAGTAGTTTAGGATAAAACTTTATTGGAAAACTATATTTATAACTACATCCTTCAAAATATTCATGTAGGCCTAAATTTGAGTCATTATAAATTGTATAGCATGTTGTGTTGGGATCTTATTTTTCTGATGCAATGTTGTTGAATTGGTAAATTATGGCTGACTGTGGTTTTGTTTATGATAATTTTTGTGTTTTTTTTATAAATAATTTAATAAATAAATCTTTAAATAATGAGGAGTCCATTTTGGAATTCAAAAGTAAACAATAATTAAAACTATTTTTAGGTTGTTTAATTGCTTTAATAAAATTATCAATGAGTTGTAAAAACGTAGGCGTAGGAGTTAGGTTTTGGAATTAAACACCATCAGATGAATAAAAAGAGGTTTTTCAAAATCTTGTATTAAATTACTTAAATTGTGGAGTTTAGTGAAATATATTATATGAATTTTAACTATCATTATTAAATTAAATTAAATTATTACAACTTCAAAACAGTTTTAGTATAAAATAAGTAAACAGTAAGTGAATAGCTGTTACCAAATTTTATAATATATAATGTCTGTAAAAACCACAATCTAGTTTATTTCATTTCGTTTGTCGATGGCCTCATATTTGCGTCATGAAACACATATTTTCGATTAAATGATCTAGTATGGTTTACTTCCATGGCATGAACGCACTATTATATAATGTTCTCAAGGAACTTCGAAAATAATATGTTGTAGGCTCAATATTTCCTTGTGGCGTTATAGTTTGTGATAATGTTTGTTGAAATACCTTGGGGTCTTTTTCAACCTGATATACTTAATAAATACCATCTTCTAGAAGTACCTAAATTTAGTTCTATCTGAGTAATCGTTGAATTTAAATAGATTTATATTAGGAACCAATTTAAATCTAATATTTTATCTATTTGTGTTTAGATTTAAATTTAAGCGTCTAAGTTGCGTAAAATCAAATTTAGGTTTTAAAAACTTGAAGGTTTGAGCTAGCCTCATTCCGTCCCGTAACGTCAAACCTCTAATACGGAATTTATGGTTGCGCTACTGATTTGTAAAATATAAGTTGTTAGTAATTTAAAGACAAAGTAAAACCCTCAATCTAGTTTTTTTCATTTCGTTTATTGATGGCCTCATATTTGCGCCATGAAACACATGTTTTCGATTAAGTGATCTAGTATGATTCAATTTCTTATTAATTCTAGATAAAAATATCGTATTTATAATGGGATGAAGTCTTTAGTCTCATTCTTCTTGTAACTCAAATATGGGAAACCTTGAAATGCCAACATTATTTTAATTATGATTTATCTTCATAATTTATTTCTAATTAAATAGACAAGTACACTCGTGAAATAGAGTTAAAACCATTTATTGCTTAGCGAAAGAATGTTAGCATGGTGGTAGCACTTCAGCAACACACTTAGTTTGTGTTTAATTAGGGCTACGCAGAGTCGCCGCATTATTGCGTGTCATATGGCTGGTCACGTGATAAGTAAAGTTAACGTGTCACTTTGGTTTACGTTACAAACTAGTTTCCTTGCTTTCCTCTATTAGCGGGGGAAAATACTTTTATCTTTCATATTAACATTTGTATACTTACTACTACCGTATTCTAAATGCTTCTTAGTACTACACTCATCTGCAGTTCGCAATAATCGCTTCACGCGTGTGATTAATTCCACTTTACGGGTGAAGTAGGCGTATTGGGTAAAATAGGCGTACCATTGTAAAACGATTTGAATAGGAATACAGTGCCCACGCTATGTATGCCATTACTATGGAATATAGTTTATATTGTTATTCAGTTAAAAATATATAACTATTGTATGAGATTAACAAAAATGTTCATTCACAATTACTATCATTTAAACTGTATCAAATAACATTTAACTAGATACAGCTATATTTAATTGGTTTTATATATCTTTTTTTACATTTTCAATGAACTAATACTTTTAAAACTTACATTGAATTCTATACTAGTATATCTATGTGTTAATTCACCTTATTTTATATAAATAAAACACGAAATGAAATGTTCTTACTCTTGTTCGAGATTTACTATGAATATACGAGTTTAATATATATGTGTATATATTTTAATCGTATATGATAACTAGGCTACATTTTAGTGAAGTATTTTATAAATGGTTAAGATCCATCTTCTGTTAGGTGTAAGTTTGAAAGAAAACAATTAATTGAATGTTATTTTAGTCTTAACATTGTAGTTTTTTACTTTCGGAAACACTCACAACTCTTAATTTTTCATGTATAAACAATAAATTAGTTGTATTTATATTGCATCACTTAAAATTCAAATTTTTGGGCAAATACAAAAATATCTAGATAAATTTAATTTCAGTCCGGCCAATGTGAGTTAAAGAAACATAAGATTTCGTAAACAATCAAAAAGTCATAGTGTGTGTATGTTTGTGTGTGTGTGTGTGTGTGAGTGTGTGTATGAGTGTGTGCATGTGTGTGTGTGTGTGTGTGTGTGTGTGTGTTTGTGTATGTGCGTGTGCGTGCGTGTCTGTGTGTGCGTGTGTGTGTGTGTTTGTGTATGTGCGTGTGCGTGCGTGTCTGTGTGTGCGTGGGTTTGTGTGTGTGTGTGTGTTTGTTTGTGTGTGTGTGTTTGTGTGTGCGTGTGTGTTTGTGTGTTTGTGTGTGTGTATGTGTTTGTGTATGTGCGTGTGCGTGCGTGTCTGTGTGTGTGTGTGTGTGTGTGTGTGTGTGTGTGTGTGTGTGTGTGTGTGTGTGTGTGTGTGTGTGTGTGTGTGTGTGTGTGTGTGTGTGTGTGTGTGTGTAACTAATTGAGAATTATATTTCTTATAAAAATATTGTAATAAAAGAGTACTCACAGCTATTGATTAGATATTCGACATTTACTTCGGAGCAGGGTTTTTGAAGTACCACTTACAGATATGTGGATTGGTACTTTGGTGATACATAGCAATAAGGAACAGTTATCGTATAATTTTTGCTGTGTTAAAAATGTCATTAAAATGCTTTTTAATAACATTAGAACTATATTACCTGAATATAAGCATTGAAAAGAAGTTATGAACTTAAATTTGATAAATACTTTACTTGTCATAAAAATGAAACTGAATGTAGAATAGAAAATAAAGCTAAATTATTATAATACAACAAAAAAACTCTGACAGCTATTAGACGTTTATATTTCTTTGTAGTTCTTTTGTATGCCATAAAATGAATTCAGTTAAATTCATTAAAGTTACTTAATTAGTTTAAAGTTGTTTCAATAAAGTTATTTCAGTATTATTTTGTTTGTTTGCTTTGATAATAAAACTAACAATAAATAGTTACGCCAAAATTATCCATTAAGATAAATAATTTTTCAAACTAAATTTTAATACTTCATTTTAATTTTTTTTTACCAAAACAATATAGTATATTTAGGTTTTGCTCTGTATAATATTTCTTGTTTATTTCATGTTAGTGAATTTTGTTTCTTTGTCTTTGCTGATTAAAACACTATTATAAAATTATTTGCCATGCATAATTCTGTTTTACGATATGTTTATGCATGACAAATGAGCTAACGGCTTTTTTTTTAAATATACATACCAATTAGTTGCACGGCCTCATTTACTTAAAATTAAATATTTTGTAGTTATATTTGTTTACGAAATTATGAAATTATTGACAAAAAACTTTATTCATGTAATTATTGAATGGACTCGTTGAATATTTCCAAATAATATGTAAATTCAAAGAATTAAATAGAATCACAAAGTAGAGAGGGGAAAACGATCTGCAACATAATATCCATGTGTAGAGGTACTTAGAGTGGTATTGCTTAATATATTAAAGGCACTTTAATATATTAAAAATTAAACCTGTCTGGGTAGTTATTGAATAAAAACAGACAAAGTAATAATAATACAAAAACAGAAAGATTTATGAAAAGATTTAAAAGCTTTAACGTTTCTAATTACATGCTTAAGGCAGTGTTCTAAAATATTTTCTTACATAGAATATAAAATATTCAAGTACGATTCTCTTTGTAATTATTTTTTCTAGAATGGCATCTTACGGTCATCGTTGGAACTGCACTTTCAGGAGTAAAAATCTCACTCTCACTCCTAGCATGAGAACAAGTGAGATTGAGCAGACTAGTCACACAAAACTCTATCTATATTTGAGTCTAACTCTTCAGAGGTTAATTTTCAGAGGTGAAAAATGAATAGGAAGACTCACAAAACTGACGTGGCCTCTGACGCGAAGCGTACGATCGCAAAGCCTTCGACGGTCTTATATGGGCCCTGCCAAAGTCTAGTGCGACTCCCCATGTCACATTTTACAAACAAATGAATCAACCAAGACAGCTGTTGAATAACCGGTCATTACAATTTATCCAGATTCACACGGATTAATAGACATAAGTAAACATTTTCAAAAAGAGTATTCTCCTTGCTATTACATGGGAACTAAGGTGAAACATGGAGTGAAGCTTCTAACTACTCCCAGCACGGACTATACCTCCTCAGCGGAGTTACAATACGCCCAGTGGAGGTACGATACGCCCGGCGATGGTACATTAGGCTCAGCGGAGGTACAATACGTCCAGCGGAGGTACAATACGCCCACCAGAGGTACAATATGACCCTTAAAGCTGAAGAATAAACTCCCTGAAAGTGTCACAAATGCGTGGCCTCTACAGTAACGACTACATTGACCTCCAGAGTTTCTTGGAAGCAAAGGGCGTGCCTCACAAATTAGTTATTAGAGGTGTGCATGAAACCACATTCCCAGTGGATGTACAATACGCCCAACATATGTACAATACACCCAGCGGAGGTACAATAGGCTCATCGGAGGTATAATACGCCCTGTGCAGGTACAATACGTCCAGTGGAGGTTTAATACTCCCAGCGGAGGTACAATACGCCCAGTGGAGGTAAAATACGTCCAACTGAGGTACAATATGTCCATTGGAGATACAATACGCCCAGCGGAGGTACAATACGCCCAGTGGAGGTTTAATACACCCAGCGGAGGTACAATACGCCCAGTCGAGGTACAATACGCCCAGCTGAGGTACAATACCCCAGCGCAGGTGCAATAGGCTCATCGGAGGTACAATACGCCCAGCGGAGGTACAATACGCCCAGCTGAGGTACAATACACCCAGCGTAGATACAATAGGCTTAGCGAAGGTACAATACGCCCAGCGGAGGTACAATATGACCCTTAAAGCAGAAGAATAGACCCTTAAAGTGTCACAAATACGTGACCTCTACAGTAAGAAACCCTTTACCTTGTTTTTTTGTATAAATTTCGACCTAAAAGGATGTAAGTAAAGCAAGTCACTGTGCTACTAGCAGATACGTGTGTAATTTTATAGGACGCCCAAAACCACTGTGCAGTTCCTTAGATGGCAAAGAACTGGTCACACAATTAAATTTTATGGAGCTGAAACTCAATGCGTCAAATCGGCTCAATGACCAGGTCCATAACATAGGTAAGGCGACAAGAGAAAAGTCACCTTTACTTGTATCCTCTTCGTATAACAACACACCAAAATTATTGCGATTACTCTGTCCAAAAGCAGGCTGCCAAGGCCAGTCAAGAAACCGAAGGGGTTGAACCCAAGGCTACTCAAGCCAAAACACATAAGTAGGTGCCTGCTAACACCCAGCGCTATACGCAACGAGACATTTCATACGCACAGACATCAGACTTTTCTGCTCTGGTGCTTACAGCTCAAACATCATCAGCACAAACTCGTTGCAGGGCCTAAAGCAGTCTTAACTAAGACACTACCTGTCCCTATTTCGAGAGTTATTCATTCACTACGTAGCTGAGGAAAGGGCGAATCAGGTCCGAAAGTACTCCTAATGAGGCACTTATTCTTGATGCTCCTACACAGCTCAATTCAGCCAAGACATGGAACGCATAGGCCTCTACTACTATTTTGGCCTAAAACCCCTTTAAAACTTTGTTGAAGGTTCACAACCCTGTCCTCTTCTTGGCAGCTCTCATACGCGGCTCGGATTGCTATCTAGATACACTTCTTACCTCCCCACCGAAAACCGTCTCAGCTTTCCTGGCCTCCTTCAAACTTACCTCTCTACAGTCAATCATGATACTAGGTTCCCAGTTATTGTTTGGAAGGCCAATGGCGTAAAATATAAAAACATTGAATCTATATGCAAAACAATTACTACAAAACAGATAACTAAAATGAATGTTTACAGAAACTGGAGTATTATCCAAATACTGACAAAGGTGATATTGTCGTTGAAACTAGTCTGTTGTGAACTAGTGTGTTTGTTTATTAAAAACTAATTTGTGGTGAGATTTTGAGTTAACTATTTTGTGTTTTAAAGTTGTAAATAGTTCTCCCTAGCTAAGCTGTAATTAGCTACATAAGAAACATATTTAAATCCAGTTAAGTTGACCAGGCCTAACTTCAAATTTACCTTACTGTTAGGACAACACGCTACCACAGCGGTAAGGGTATCATAATAAAGCCCATTGAATTACTACTACCCACACTATCACGAATTGAAGCAACAGCCGTCAAGCTGGAGCTCAATGGTAGTTTGACAACATCGATTTTACGTACTACCCCTCGCCCAGGTATAATCGATACCCACGTATTAGAACACATATGCATACTTCTATATGATTTACATGTGACATAAATTTACATAATGGAGTTGCAAATACCCAACCACAAGTGGTCAGTGCCCTCCAACGCTACATGAAAGACACAACAGCCTTACTCCAGACCTTTTTTAAACTAAGAAAATATGATACTTACGAAAGAGTTCTGGATGTAGTACTAACAAACGGTCTTGTAGTGTCACCTTATCTCCATGTCGATAGAGATCTGAACTTCGATCACTAACCGGTAATAATTGAGGCCCAAGGAAGTCCAGCTCGAAGAGTCTAGGAGGGTGTTGAACTATCGATTGGCTGATTAGGGTTTGTTCCTGTCGCAGCTGATAGTTCATTACCGTCCTCCATCAATGTCGACACGATTTATGAAATAGACACAGCCGTCGACAACCTTAGGTATTGCTCAAGGTGGCGATACAAACTGCTTTTTACAGTGCGGCCCCTATTAAATGTCTCCCTAGGCACTAAATTTGTATACCAAAGCTATACTACATTTTATCAAAAGAAAGAATAGGTTACGGTGGGCATTGAAACACGGTGTAAGCAGATGTGTCCAACATTGACTGAAAATGCAAATTAGACCGGAATTACTGTATTACCATACCAAGTCGATAGCTTCCAAGCGTAATTGGTATTATAAACACAATAGACGTATTTTTATGACCATATATCAAACATCTTACTAGAGCACTACATGGTTAACCACTCCTTACTGGTCCTGACGGAGAGATGGATCCAGTCGACAAGGTTAATATATTTCCTGATTCCATGAAACGAACGTTTAAACCAAATGACCATCCACCTGATGTGCTCTTCACCACCCAAACATATTTTACAGCAAATCTGGTATCCAACTCTCCTACATTCCTGCCTTATTATTGTTCTTAGTAACACTCTTAGTAAACTACATGCAAAGAATCTAAGTGGGCAATCTCACAAACAGAAGCCAGTAAATGTCGTTGGCCTGAGCAACCGGGCGGGTCCACAGGTGGCGGATAGTGGGACGGCCTACAGAAATGTAGGTTACCTGTGAATAAGGATTCCGGAAGGTTTCTGAATATGCAGGCCTGGACCAAGGCTATGGTTCAAAGGTGATGAATTATCCCTCCTCGTCAGTCAACCGGTTGGGCTTGGTAGAAATAACCGAGTGCTCTGACCGGGGAGACTGGGGTAGTTGGGAATTAAGTCCTCACAATGCTACTCTCACCTCCCGGGTGAACCAAGGGCAATGCGACAGTGAAGTAGGGGCGGGAAACTGCCCAAACGACACAGTTGTAAAAAAGAGAGTAAAGCAGGCTGTTCATCTGAGCAGTTAATAATGTCCTGAACTTGGGGTGTGCTTCAAGGTCAGTGACTGAATACCCAATCCAAGGTGGAAGGCATCGTGCCGAAGGATGAATGGCTGCAGGGTATAAAATGCAGTCCCAAACGATCCCCTTGAGGAACCAGACAAAACCTCATTGTATGTTGTCTTGCCAGGGCAGTGGGGGCTCTGCTCTGGTCGACCGTTATTTCCCCCATACTCGTGGGACTTTAATGGAAGAAGTAAGTATAAGAATTAATTTCGAGACTGCACAGACAGTGGGAGCCAATGAGACGGCAAACCGTGAGTCTGTAGCAGATGTGTCAACGGCAACCATCACTGGGGGTGCGGGGGCGGCTGTCAAGCTGCCGACTGCAGAAACCGGTGAAGTGGCTGTAGAGTTGAGCACGATGTCTAGTCCTGGGGCTGCTCTGCGGACCCAGGCGACTGCAAATTAAGCAGAACAATGATCAAGATCCTCCAAGTGAACCTACAGCATAGCAGGGCGGCGAGTGCTGTCGTGTGTAGGATGCTGGACAGGGGAGAGGTGGACTTGGTGCTCATCCAGGAACCATGGATTTCTGGAGGAAAAATATGCGGGCTGGCGACATCTGGAGGTAAGTTGTTGTATGATAAGGACTCCGGTGTTCCCAGGACGTGTATCCTGGTTAGGAGGGGGTTGTGTGCTTTTGTACTAACGAACTTCTGTTGCAGGGATTTGTTAGCAGTGACGGTGGAGCTGCGGGCGGAGGGGGGGATGAAGAGGCTGAACCTGGCCACGGCATATCTCCCCTTTGACTGCGCGGGGGCTCTGCCAACACAAGAGCTGAGGAGCCTGGTCGAGCACTGCGAGGCTGTGGATGAGGAGCTGCTGGTGGGGATGGATGCTAACTCCCATCACCCTTCGTGGGGTAGTACAGGTACAAACACTAGAGGTGAGGAACTTTTAGCTTATCTTAGCTCTAAGAATCTACTAGTCCTAAATCAGGGGGAAGAGCCGACGTTTGTCACTAGGGCCAGACAGGAGGTCCTGGACATTACGGTGGCATCGAACCAGATGGCTAGGTATGTACTAAATTGGCATATGTCGGATGAACCATCTTCTTCTGATCACAGACATATTAGGTATGATATCTCTCTAAATCCAGCCATGCTTCGCCCAACCAGGGATCCAAGAAGAACAGACTGGGACTCCTACAGGAGGGACCTGGGTGTTCGGATTGAGGAGGCTGGATTGGAGTATGGTGGGAAGAGAGAGCTAGAAGACTCTGCCACATTGGTTGGCGAGGCTATAATAGAATCCTTTACCGATAACTGCCCTCTCAGTGAGGGGAGGAAAGTAGGGGATCCGTCATGGTGGAACAAGAAGCTAGCCAAACTTCGGAAGACCACCAGGAGACTCTTTAATAGAGCAAAAAAGAACGGGGAGTGGGACCTGTATAGGAAAACACTAACCGAATACAACAGGGCAATTAGAGAAGCGCGCAGGAAGTCCTGGAAGGAGTTTTGTCATGAGATTGACAAAACTCGGGAAGGGGCACGACTGTATAAAGTGCTTTCTAAGGACCCAGTTAACCCGGTGGGGGTGCTAAGAACCCCACTGGGAAATATAACAAAAACGGCAGGGGAAACTGTGGAAGAATTAATCAGGACACATTTCCCTTCCAGTACCCTGAGGAAACTTGGGGGAGCAGACACTGAACCGGTTACCAAACTCTCCACAAGACGTGGTAAGAGGGAGGACTGGGAAGTGGCAAGGAGGATAGTAACTCCACAAAGGGTAAGATGGGCTATTGGCACTTTTAAACCCTACAAATCTCCAGGTCCAGATGGGATCTATCCTGTGCTGCTGCAGCAGGGAATGGATATGCTGGTACTTACTAAATTATACAGGCTAAGCATTGCTCTAGGGCATGTGCCGGCAGCCTGGAAATCTAGTAAGGTGGTCTTTATACCTAAGCCCACCGGTAACCAATCGGAAGGGAAAGGATACAGACCTATCACACTCATGTCCTTTGTTCTCAAGGGACTTGAAAAACTGGTTGATAGGCATATTAGGGGGGGGGGGGGTGCTTTGGCTATCAAACCACTGCATTGGAACCAGTATGCTTACCAACCGGGGAAATCTTGCGAGGGAGCTCTCCATCAAGTGGTTGGTAGGATTGAGCAAATGATCGCTAAGAAAGGTTGTGCCATAGGTGCCTTCCTCGACATTGAAGGGGCTTTCAATAACCCCTCAGTGGAGACGATGGTAAGTGGTGCAAGACGTCATGGAGTGGATGCGACCACTTGTGGTTGGATAAGTTCAATGTTAACAAACAGAAGCATTTCTGTAGAGGTGGCAGGGGAGGTCAGAAGGGCGGAAACAAGTCTGGGCTGTGCACAGGGGGGGGGGGGTTCTCTCTCCTCTGTTGTGGTGCCTAGTGGTTGACAACCTTATTGAACTCCTGAATGAACAGGGGTACTTCTGTCTAGGATATGCGGACGACATAGTTGTCCTGATCCTGGGCAGATTCCCTGATACAGTCCTTGAGGTAATCAGAAATCCTCTACGACTGATTGAAGAGTGGTGTAAAAAGGAGAACCTTAGGGTAAATCCAATAAAGACTGCTCTCATTAACTTCACCAGACAGCGAAAAGATCTGACGACCAGGATGCCCCGCTTGTTTGGTGAATACCTTGAGTTTTTGGGGGAGGTGAAGTACCTGGGAGTTACTCTGGACAGGAAACTCACCTGGAATCCACATCTTGAGAGGACAGTTAACAGGGCCAAAAGGGCACTGATGACTGTGAGAAGAATGGTGGGTAAGAAATGGGGACTGAAGCCATCAATGATGCACTGGATGTATCTGAGGGTGATAAGACCTATGATTACCTATGGAGCTCTGGTGTGGTGGACAAAGGCCAAAAAGGCACAGACAAGAGCTAAACTAAGCTCTATCCAAAGATTGGCCTGTCTGTGCACACTGGGAGCGATGTCAACTACACCAGGTGCAGCAATGGAAGTAATGCTTAACCTCCCTCCCCTTGAGCTTGTCCTTAGGGGAGAGGCGAGGCTAGCGGCATGGAGATTGCGCAACTCGAGCAACTGGGCTAACCTCCCAGATGTCTCGGGACATATGAGTATCGAGTGCGTGGTCAAAGAACCCGTCTTGGAAATGGGCAGCGACCACATTACTCGAATGTTTGCACCTGACCAGGTCCACCAAACTGTGATGGAATGGTCAGGGACATTAACAGCTCAGATCTGGTACACAGATGGCTCCAAGATGGACTTCGGCACTGGAGCGGGGGTGTATTGTAAAAACCCAAGGGTAGAACTAGTTTTTTCCTTGGGGAGGCATACCTCTGTCTTTCAGGCCGAAGTATATGCTATAAATGCCTGTCTGGGAGAGATAGCGAGAAGGGAAACACATGGGGCCCGGATTGCTATTTTCTCCGACAGTCAGGCAGCAATTAAGGCACTAAACGGACACGTGGTCACCTCGGCCATAGTCAGGGAGTGCCTAATTAACCTACAAGCTCTGGCAAGGCACAATCAAGTCAAGATTGGTTGGGTGCCAGGGCATAGGGGAATACTTGGAAATGAAGCCGCAGATGCGCTGGCCAGGGATGGGTCCTCGACTCCCCTGATTGGACCGGAACCTGCGGTGGGTATTTCCAAATCCATGGTCAGGATGACAGTGCGAAGGTGGATGGCTGAAAGACACTGTGAGCACTGGATCAGGGCCGAAGGGATGAGACACAGTAAGCTAACCCTTAGGAGACCTTCCTTGGGGCTGCAGAAGAGTCTCATCTATCTGTCTAGGCAGGAATTAAGGATAGCCACAGGACTACTCACGGGACACTGTGGACTAAGGAAACATTTGCATAAAATGGGTATCTACAAGGATAAACCAGTGTGCAGATTGTGCGGACAGGAACAGGAGACTGCCACACACATTATTTACAGATGTGGAGTACTTGCTGAGAGGCGCTTCAACCTCTTTGGTGATGGAACGGCTTTGGTGGATGCTGAAGGTAAAACTCTAGTCAGGAAACTCCTAAACCTGGTAAGAGGGAAGGGGTTATTTGACTAGATCAGGGAGGTAAGTACAATATACCTTAAGGTAGCAGTGCTTCGGGCAATTCAAACCCGCTCCCAAGTTAAAAAAAAAAAAAAAAAATGTCGTTGACCGAAAACTATACACATTACAATGGTGCAAAACCTCACGGAGACAGCTATCACTTATCTCTCAAATATATACAATACTATCTTCCAACCTCAACATTTCCCATAAGCCTGAAAAGGCGCCTAAACTATGATCTTCCCTAAACCGGGAAAACTCTTACATAAGCCAGAATCATACTGACCGATAAGTTTGTTGATGACCAAGGATTGAAATAATTCTGATCAGACGGATCAGAAAAACTTGTCTATACAAACATCGTCTTGAGTTCAGAGCAATTTGGCTTCAGAACTAAAACCTCGGCCACGCATAAGCTGATGAGTGGGGTAGAGCATGACACGAAGAGTTTCAACGAAACTAGTTCGATAGGCATCTTCTTCTTGGACATAGAAATGGCCTTTGGCAGGGTCTGGCAAAACTACCTACTTGATAAATTACGTCAATATGACTTCAATACGCCTTATTAGCCCCTACTTGACCAATTAAATACATGTAGACTGGAGTCCTACAAGGTTCACTCTTTGGGACCCTAAGTCCTATCTTTTATTGTGAACTACCACTGACACAAGTAATTCTACGCCCCTATTTAAATCCATCCATAATTCTGTATAATGACTAGCACGTGTAATGATATATCTCTAATTCAATTATATTTAATACCGCCTGCAACATTTACTACATGCGATCCTCTAAACCTACTATATTTAACCCATGTATTGTTGTGCAAGACTACTGGTAAATGTCAAATTCTGTCCCTCCTTTGATGTCCTATCTATAATCTGTAAAACAATTGGTACATATACTTATATGTTCTTAATTTACTCTTACCAACTATTAGGCAAGAGGACTGGTATGTGTAATTACTTTAATTCTGTAACAAGTGTAATAAGTTAAACGACTGTTACATATAATGGTATATCCCTTCTTACGTTCTACTAGTTATTGTGCAAAACGACAGGTACATGTATTTACTTCAACCCTATCTATGATAGTGTATATCGACTATTTTATTTCACCTTCTTGTCGGCAGACTACCTGCAAAAAACTTCAAAATAAATATTAATATAAATATAGCTATTCGTAAGCAATTTAAATTTCGTATGCAATTTATGAAATTTTTATGAATGAGTTCATCGAAGTGTAAAAAGAATCTTAAAAGTTATTGCGAAAATATCACTTCAGCTTTCCAAGTGAATAAAAAGCTTTCAAGGCTCCAATGCTATTGAAACTCATTTAGATTCAGTCAATAAAGCGAACGTTGCAATTGACTTTAAATTAATTCTGAAATGAAACTTTTATTAAAACTAAATTGATGCGATTTGTACTACATGACAGTTTATCTGGAAAGTGATACTAGTAATAGTTTGCTAGTTATGAAATGACAATAATAATTTTAATGAAATAAATACTATAAGAGTAAGGAATGAAATATAATTCTATGACTGTAATTTCCGTATACTATAGGGTGATTCAGATGAAACTCACGAGTTTCATTCTATGTTTATTTTAAACATACTGATCTGGTAACCAGAACTCTGACACACCGTATATGAGTACCCGGTCTTAAAATATTTATTGGGTGACTGCTAGAGTCGCCTTTGAACATTTACAGCAACCATTTGAAGTCGAGGAGAACTTTTCTTTCCAGCTTCACTCACAAGATGTCCTGTTATTCCACCTTGTACACCATTTGCAATATTGTGTTCCTGTCTGGATGATTGGTTGACAAATGTGCAATGTGCAATAAGCCCTCAAGGCCTCTTGCGTCATTTGATAGCCAAACGAAAACTTTTGGAGCATTCCTATTCAACTATTGGACTAATAAAAATAACGAGTTATGAATCATTCTAAAAATAATAAAGTTACCATGCCTGTCTCGTTTTTTTTAAAATACATATAGGCCTATAATTAATTTTTTGTTTTTAATATGAGAAACCAAAATGTTTTATAGCAAAAATAATTTTAATAAATTGCAGTTATAGAAAGAACTTAATAAGAATCGCTTTCCTATTTTTCCTATTTTTCGGTAAACCAATAAATATAAATTAAATGCACTCTCACCTATGGAAGTAACGCCATTAGGTTAGCACGAGAAGCTTTTTGCTTCCATTTAATAAGCGAAATGTTAACTATTTATATACTTTTCTTAATATTCTTTTTTTTAATAGAAATTATTCTATTTTTAACCGTGTCCAAAAAAGGAATAAGTTCTGTATTGGACCAGTAAGCTTTTTTACGTTTGCTCCCCGATAATTTTACACGTATTGCAACGTTCAAAGTGATTTTATTTGTAAATGAAAAGGGAACCCTCTCGGTGGTTCCACTATACTTGCATCCAAATCCATGTGATTTAGAGACAATAGTTAGTTATTTTACTCAACAAAATTATTCTAGGTGTGAGTTTTTTAATTAAGAATTTTGAACTATAAAAGAACTAATGAGACAATAAATTATTACACCATTCATTTTGTGTAGTATTCTTCCATGTATACAAGTTATACACATATCAAATATGTAAAAAACGAATAGATTATTTTTTATTTCGTGCTTGATAAACCTGGATATAACGAGCATTATCGGATACTAATGAATGAATTTTCCTCATGAAAGCTACTTTTTACGACGCTCTACCCATATTGATATATAACTTGGTATAACGCGAATGATATAAGCCGTAACAAATGCACTGAAAATACGATTTAGTTCATTTACCATAAATGAGATATTCATTAATCCTCACGGGAAAACTTCATCACTTCACTAAATATCAATAGATAAAATCGTTAAATATAAATTTACTACCAATTTTCACTTTATTTTTTTATTAATATTTTGTATGTAAAACAATTTTTTCCTTATAACTATTAAAGATAGCATACGTATCTGTGATTTTGCATTAGATGATTATTGACAAATTGTAAACGGTAAAGAAAAAGAATAATTGCAAAGTACGAAATATTAGTAGGATTTTAGGAAAGTTCATCAACATAAATTATTCAATGTAATCGTTAGACGAACTTCCAGAGTCTGTTAACATCGATCAAGCTATATGATTAGAGGGATATAAACATCGGAAGTTTGTATTGATAAATATTGCAATTTTGTCAACATGATCAACGGCATGAAACGAAATGTGATTGCAATAGATACGAATTTGAGATCATACCTCTAAAAATAAAGAAATTAATGTTTTTTTAAACCGACTTCATAAAACTGTGCTTGAGCTCTACGGCTAAGTATCCGAAATAGACAATCTCTATGAGGAAGTAGTGAATTATTAACTTTGAAAACCTAAGACGAAAACTTATCTAAATTTTATAAAACGCCAACAAATTTGTGCTTTCGAAAAGAAATTCGGAATTAATGAGCTTTAAAAACGTATTCCTAAGGAAATTTACTCGAGGTAGCAAAAAGATGCCCACAATTTTTAAAAATTTTAGTATAAATTTTAGTATCCCACCAAGAAGCGATAAAATCAAAAAGCAATTTTTGGACAAGTTTTCATAAACTATGAAATTTTATAAATTTAACCTTCATTTCTAAAAATCAAAACGTATAGGACAATGATGCCATAAAAGAGTTATATTCCTCTTAGGTTAACAAAGTATATTTAATCATTTTCAATAGTGGCTTACTATATAATCGTTTGCCCTGTTATGGAAATAATTATTTCAGTCAATAAATTCAAATATTGTTTTATTAAACAAACACATCATGACTAATCATTTTGTTAGTTGTATGTTTGGATGAATAATAACTGTGTTGGGAATAGCTTTGTTTTAATATGATTAGTAATTTTAAAAAAAAACAACCCTAAAACATAGCTTTGGTAATTGTATAGCAAAAAGGAACACTAATTTTAATAATCATATGTTTTGATTTATAACACACAAATTATTTAATTGTATTTTAATGTGAACAATATGGTAAATGAAAATAATGCATGTAACATAAATTTATTAATTGTATTTTAAAATGAAGCATAATTCTGATAACTGTAATTTGTGTGTTCTAATGGACTATAATTTGATAATTATATTTACTTATAGACATAATCATTTTGATATCTGAATATTTATACACACACAACACACACACACACACACACACACACACACACACACACACACTCACACACATATATATATGATGATGTTCCTGATGATGTTGGTACTGTTTGCCAACGAAAAGCTTTGGATTTAAAATAATAAATATTCTTGTATTTGAATAACCTGTGTTGTTTTAAAATATATATATATGAAGCCATTATTATTACTTGTAAATAATTTTTTCCACCACTAAGTGCAATAGTTTTACCATTGGCGAATCACTGATTTACTTTTTTGATGTGAATGTTCTGTCCGTGGTGATGGTATTTATTGGCGTCATACATATTTCTTCTTGACCTCGTGTATAATGTTTTTAAATAGTAAATCGTCTGCATATGTTGTCTGTAGTTTCATTAAATTGTTTTTTTATGTATTTGTTCTGTGATTTGTATTATTAAGATGTTTTATTACCCACCAAAACATTGAATACATAAGAAACAACATTAATAATAAAATTAGCCTAATAACCCCCCAAAAAAATATATATAAACAAAAAATAAATTATGAAACTCAAAGAAAAACTAGAAAACAACGACTACGCAATAATTAAATCAGATAAAACCAACACACCAGTAATAATAGAAAATACCAAATACATTAATTCAATGACTAACCACATAAATGCAAATAAATACGAACAAAATAAATATATTTGTTTAAATATAATCTT
>JBAIZL010000002.1:48424228-48481728 GCA_036971475.1 Prosapia bicincta
CTTCTAGACTGGAAACAATTACAATGAGGTGACAGACAGGTAGATTTATGAGGGGCTAACCCGTAAGCCCTTAGTTACCAGAGTAGATTGTTTGACATCAAAGGCCGTACTTCTCAAAACTAGGAGAGACAAACAAATAAATACGACCGATGATTTGTGAATGTAAGTGAGAAGCAATCAATGAGGCAAGGTAGAAGAGAGAGTTAGGTTTGAGAGTCGAGGAGGGACGACAGGGAGCCATAATCGGCTGCAGTTCAGGAAGCCGAAAGAGATCAGTCAAGTTTTGAGTGTCGTAGGAAGAAGAAACACGGGGAGCCGAAAGTGGTAGGAATCGAGGAACTGGAGAAAGTGTACAACCCTGGAAGCGGGAGAGGATAAAAGGTGTGCATCCTTAGGCACCAAATGGATCACTACAACAAAGCACTGCAATTATGAACATCGTCCAAGCATCTAAATTCGAAATATTAACAGGTAAAAATTAAACTACAGGCCAACAAGTAAATTCAAAAATTACATAGGCAAAGCAACTAAATGTATAAAATTATAAGTCATAACACAGTAACTTCATACCTAGAGATAAAATATATTTAACATTAGTTGCTTTTTAGATAATATATATATAAGACAATTAATAATTTGTAAGGAGTACTATCGAGTTGTTTTACCGACGAATTTTTAACAAATGTTATGATGTAAAAATATAAACTAGTAGATAGTTGTTCAATTAATTAAAGTCAATTTAATAAGTAATTCAGTCAGTTTTTGTTCTTTGTTAAACCCAGAAAATCTTTATTGTGTTCAAAATACAGATTGTCTCCAACAATAAATTCATTTCATATTAATAAAAAATTTAATTTAATATATTTTATAATTTTATTTCATAACATAACAATGTTATATATATATATATATATATATATATATATATATATATATATATATACTCTGTGCTTCCTACATATGCCCATACAATATTATGTTTCCTGTGTTTACAATCTTCTTCCTCTCAGCCTCTCTTTCTCTCGTTTTTCATTTATTTTAATCTCTTTATTTAAGAATTATCCAATCTTGTAAGCTTTAACCTCTTCACAACTATTTATATTCCATAAAATATCAACATAGAATATAATGGTATCAAGAATGTTTACTATTTTATAAAATCTAGAAACCAATTGAAATTTTTGTAACAATTTCATATAGAAAATTCGTCTTCCTAATCCTTAATATAAATTTAACAGTTTCTTTGAAATATCTTGATTTGTCTAATTATTTATAGGAGAGTTACACTGTCGGAAGTTTATACTAATAAATATAACTGCGCCATTTACCATTTACTGCATTAATGTAGTTGCAGAACTACATGCATTAGTCCACATTAATAATTCAAAATAATCCCTTCCCAAATAGAGCTTATTGAAGCAAATTCTACATTATGGGTCAAACCACTTTGCCCATTAGGCACCCACCAATAGTCTCGGAGGTATGACTTTATGCCGTTTTTAACCATACATGCGTCTTTAAAACTACTAAAATTACAATTTAACAACTCAATTTAAACAACTGGGCTATACAGGTGTACATTTTAACAATTTTCATGAGAAAAAAAATTACCTATGAGTTTGGCTATGTTTGAATAATTAATAAGGTCAGTAAATCATTATTAATTAATTTTCTGTCTTTACCGTTGGAACGAGTGCACCGAGTGTAATTAACATTGAAAATATTTGAATTGATAATATTTACATTAAAAATATTTTTTTCAATTTCCCAGTAACTCAATATTTTAATAATATTTAAATATAATAAAAAATATTTCTAATCAAAGTAGCATACTTATGTAAAGTTATTAAAGCACAGTTGTTTGGCTTATATAACTTCTTGCTGTGCACCAGGGGTTAAGTGTAGATCACATGGAACGGCAATAGGTAAAAAAAGATGAGAAGGAAGGAAAAAACATTGGTTTAAAACCTTTTTTATTAGAAACATCATTTTAAAAACTTGTGGTCCCTCCAAACACACTGCATCAATTATTAAAATAAAACATTTTTGATTGAAAAATGATGTAATATTGTTGGCCTTTTAAAATATAATATATTTAAGTCTAATTCTAAAGACATTAGAGTTGTTTGTCTCATCGAATTCAGTAAGACCACCGTTAAAAGAAAAGGATGCTTTAATGTTCACAGATAAATAAGCATTGATCGTTTAGAAACCTAATTAAAATAAATTTATCTAAAGAAGCGATAAGTAGCCAGAACTTTGATAAAATGACGTTCTGATCCAAATTTAATCTGAAAGCTATCCGTTGGATTATGATAAAAATCTCGACTTTGCAAAACACTAAATTATTACTCAAATTAGATGCAGTAAGTACAGTTATGTTAGTTTTAATGATACAATATGCTGAGACTAGAGACACATACATTCCTAAATTAGCCACAGAGTGAGATTAAAGTTTCCGCATAGCTCAAGATTAAATTTTGTTCCAACTAAATGGAATTTGTTATGAATGGACCTGGAGCCCTATTATGTTTTCTAATATTGTAATTAATATATTCGAATCTTCCATTCAGTGAAAAATGTTGTTTATCTACAATATTTAAAGAACTGCAAAATCTGCACTAAACATCTAAAAAATTTTATGAAATACCGTTTTTATTTTAGAGTTCTGAGATACCAAAGCCATCTCTGAATTTTGAAAATTTCAGACTTTGTTGTTCTTGTATAAGATATTGTGTTCTTTACGTATATCGGAAAAGAGTGAAATGAGTCAGAGCGATAATGGTTTCATGAGAAAAGGAATAAAAATCCATGTTATTTAAGGAAACATTCTAAGAAATTCCCGGTGTTAGGAAATCCTTTAGGGGCTGAAGTGTTCATACGATAAGTGCAAGAAGGGGCTACTCACATTACAAACATGTTTTTGAGGAAGTAGTATGTATTGGCCTTCTGCTGCCTACTTAAACCTGGAATAAATCATGCAAAGAACAGCGCAGTAATCAAAGTTGCTTCACTACATCACCTAAACTACAAACTAGATGAATAGTAAATATTATTTGTAAACTTTCACCATCTTAACTGGCAGTCATATATTTGTTTGATACAACAGGTAAGGAGTGTTTTGTATTTCAGACAAATTCCAAATGTATTATAACTAATCGTATTATACATAGGTAAAGATGTATATAAAGTATTTATTGAGAATAATTATATTTGTGCTATTTTTACAGTATTTATAACAATAGTTTAGAGTGTACAGCATGTAATTTTTTTGTTAAATTTTTTTAATATTTTATTGTTTATATATGTAAGTTTCGTAACCCAATTTAGCCTCCTGTTTAATAGGCAATATTAGTATAGAACACGTGTATTGAACATCCGAGCATCATTGAGATAAACAGCTGCGCAAAAATTAGTATGCGTGTGTCTCTGTCTATCTGTGTGTGTGTGTGTGTGTGTGCGCGCTCGCGCTCGCTCGCGCGTGTATATGTGAGTAGGTGTGTATGTGTGAGTGCGTTTGTGTATGATATAAAATAATTGATATATAATAGTAATATAAAATAATAATATTTTATATATATATATATATATATATATATATATATATATATATATATATAAACATACTGACACGTATTCCTTCACGGATGGAAAAATATGATGAATCGTTATTAACTAGAGATCATCCGTTCATTCTGCAGTGCATAAAATCGCAGTTCCAACGATTCGCTAGAATCCCATCTAGCATTGACGAGGTGAACCCAACAACAGTTGAAGAGCGAATCAACTGTTGTTGGGTTCACCTCGTCAAAGCTAGATCCAATTCTAGCGAAACGTCGGAACTGCGATTTTATGCACTGCAGAATGAACGGATGTAGTCCAGATAATAACAATTCATCATATATGTATATAATACTTACACCTTTAGGTTTCTAAATAATTAAACAATCATATAAATTTAACATCCCCTACATTTATTCATCTGATATCCAAATATTAAAAATGATACCTTCAAATACAATAATACGATGCAGTGACAAAGATTGATTGCATAACTAATACTACAATTACTATAAAGGTGGACTTTAGATTGCTCTTTCTCTCGCATTGTTATTACAAGATCTTTTGTAAAGTAGAAAGTGGTGAAAAAAAACTAAACTAAATTTTATAAAGACAATTCTAAATTTGTTCTGAATTTAATAAATCATAAAAATCTCTGCTTCTAATATAATAAGGTTTGTAGGCCTACTTAATGTTTACGTTCCTGGATTTCAGTGGTACCAGGCGGTTACTTCTTCGCTTCGCTATTACACAATAATTATCTTACTTCCCTGATTTCTTTAATACATGCTTAATACATTACTCGTCGCACTTTTAGAATTTTTATACATAAATAACTAATAAACTTCTTTTACAAATTCTGTAACTCTTCTAAACTAATTTATCTTCTTCAAAACATCTTTTTTACAATTTGTTCCCCCTTTAATACTTCTGCAACTTCGAAGTTCCCCAAAAACGAAGTCCCTCTGCCAGATTTAAAAACAAGCATAAAATCTACTTTACGTATTTTAGCCAACCAGACTAAACTAAAGTTCCGAACACCTAACGTTTGGCCAACGGTTTTTGTTATTTCTGTGTGTCTCTCAAGGTCCTTTACAGATTAAGCCTCCCACACGATAACGGTGTTACTTTCCCGAAATAATTCATAGAATACTTTGGACTCTTCTTTTGTCAATAGGTTTCTCAAGACTGATTTATTACTCTAATCCAAATATACAAGGGTTAAGCCCTCTTGGTCGGTCTTTTAGCACGCTATCTTGGTCACTCCTTTCTTAATATATCTAATTATTATAATTATTATATATTATAATTTTATACTTTATGCCTCAAACTTTTATGTTATAATATATATATATATATATATATATATACAAATACAAGTCAAAATACAAATACAAGAATTATAATTGAATTTACAATTGTAAATTGTAAGTTCACTTATAATTCTTGTATTTGTATTTTGACTTAGTTCTTTATTAATACACAAGAATACATATTGCGACATATATATATATATATATATATATATATATATATATATATATATAATTTTGTAAAGCCATTTAATATATTTTATGTCAATAGTATGAATTTCATCCAATGTATGAAAAATTAAGCACACTATTATTTTAAATAAGCAGCTGTTTAATATTTTTACTGTATATCTAGGCTACTGAAAATACAAGCATACAGCTTGTATATCAATATTTTGTTTCAAATATCAAGATTTCGCCTGCATATGGGATCGGTAAATAATATTAGGTAAATATATTTCTTGGTTAGTTTTATCCTTTTTCCATATTTTAAACTCCTATATTTAACTTTAAACAATTTACAAAATAGATTCACTTATTAATATAAACAGAAACTTTATACAGATATGTCTGGATAAACAAATTCCAGTATTTAAACTTTATTTGATAATTGTCATTTTATAAAAAATGCCGAAGCCAGATAAAGATCCAAATAATCTAAAGGCTTAGACCAAATCACTGAAGTTGGAAGACATATGAAGCTACACATCCACAAATACGTTGAAGCTTTCAACAAAATTAAAAGTCATTGAGACAAATTCAGTAAAGAAAAGGAAACAATTGATTTGCTATTTGTTCTCTCTAAAAGTAAACTCTTTCCTACGACCTTTTATTTAGACGAAACTTGTAAAGGCCCAAAATATTTGCGAAAACAGAGACGTGCCATTAGTAATTATCTTTAGTAATGGAATTTATACCTACGAGATTTTGTTTCGTAAACATGGAAAGCTGATGGAAAAAATGCGAAGATTTGTATTTTTTTTAATTTAAAAAAAAATTAGAATTAGGTTTTAGAGCAAACATATTTAGATAGTCGAAAAACATTTGTCCCTATAAATAATAATTTTATTATTTTTTATTATTTTCTTCTCTTGTTATACGGATGGGAATTGGCTCCTAACAGTAGATCGTATATATATACGAGTGTGTGTGTGTGTGGATGGGTGTAGTTGTATTAATTTATGTAATATATATAATATGCATAACAAATACCAGTCATTCTTTATATGTATAATGATTACTATAATAAACCAAATTTACACGTAATATCAGAATAAAAATTAAAAGAATTTTATTTCGTAGCTCTAACATAATTATATCCTCTAATATTGATGATTTGTTATCCAATTGTATACAGTAGACAAATGTTAAATCTATACAAGTTTCTTAATTATTAGTGTTGGGTGTAGTGTCTATTATGTTATTTTTAATACACAAACATAATATACAAATCGTAAAATAATATTCTTACGCATATTAAGTTTGTTTCCTATAAAAAAATAAATAAACCTTTAATGGAAAAAAATAGTTTTAGTAAGTTTATTTAGATTTTTATTATCATTTTAAATATTTTGCCCTTAACGAATTCTTTTAACAAGGTTACACTTCTTTTATTTCTTCGTTCCAAACCACGAATAGGCTAAGACAACCTTGATTGGTTTTTTGCCTTTAAAATAAAATGTTTGTTTGAAAAGCATTAAATTAGAATATATATGTTTTATAAATTTCAACCATACGCCGAAATAAAGTATATTTTGATGCCTCGTTACTGCCAATCAAATTTTCCAGAAAATTCTGATACCGAAACTAACCCACACTTCATCCAATTGAATAAAGAGAAACAGAAAAGTCAAATCAGTAAAACGAGAGCTTATCAAGTTTATAGCGAATGAAGTCTTTAAAAATGTTATGAAACTCTAAATGAAATGACCTCTTCAACTGGACAGAGACTTTAAACCTTGAAGTTTTAGTATTTCAGACATCTGAAACATCATTAATCAGGTAAGGGAGTAATTACAGTGCAGTTTCAGTGTTCACTGAATCTAGACATATAGCCCATTAACGTTTTGTAATTTATACAAAAAATGCATTGATGAAATTTGCATATAAATATACACCTGCTTTGCTTAATTGATTGTTTGCATGACTTTCTCGTAGAGACGCAATTACGTAATTTACACGTTACTACCCAACAATGGTTGCTCTCAAGGGGATCGGCCCACTTACCTTACTTTGATTTGAGTAATAACAAGTTTTGTTTAAGTTAATAACGAATTTTCCAAAGGGTAATACATAATTAGGACACTAAAAATATTATAAATTTATGTACAGAGAAGAGATCAGCTTCTGTATAGAAGTAGGCTATATAAAAAAAGATTTGTTTAAATAATTTATTTATCTTATGGTTTAAACTGTATTGTTCGCTTTTCGCATACTTTGTGTGAAAAATTATATATTAAGTGAATAATGTGATGAATAAATATTTATCAGTTAAAAATAAAGAATTTTTATAAACATTTTCGGTAGAAACAGATTTATTGAAAAGAAAACCCACTACGTTTTTGGTAGTTGTAAAATCTACCTTCCATAGTTTAAACTACTGTTGGTATGTTAGTCCTTTCCAATAAAAAACTAGTAAGTCTTAAGTTATAGACCAAAATATGGACAGTATTTAAATCGACACTAAATGAAGCGGTAATAATTCACGTTAATAAAACGCAGTATTGGACCTAAGATATCGAAAACAATTAACTAATGGTGGATTCAACGAACATTAAAATAGTATATACCCTTTTATTTCAAAATTTATTTATTATTCAGTTACATACTCTCCGCTTGAAAACTATTCAGCCGTAAAATCAAATTTCCAAACAATTTATATTGGTGATATAAAATATTTACAAATTTTAAGAAATGTATTAAAAGATTTAATCTAAACAGCCTACACATAACATACATTTTACCACAAATTGCTATGGGACTAACATTAGCGAATTTCTATATAGGCCTAATATAACAATTAAAAATTAACCTATTGCATTTCGGAGTGTGCCACTGATCTCTCCACATCAATATGCATATAGCATATAGTATTCATTCTATTGAACAAAAATAACTTCACAAAACTTATGCCAAATTAGTACGCAGTCAGTTATTGGTTGTGAACCGTGGCTCGGCGAAACTAATTAACCCAGTGTTAGTAAAAACAATGGTATGAATAATTGAAAACCTATTCAGTTTTCTAATAGCCAATTGTAGGAACCCGGTGCTGCAATTTCCTAAAGATATAGGTTACAGCTAAATAAGCAACAAGACCACTTCCTTTTCTCCAATCCTGGCCTGTACAAGCAACAAACGGTAATAAAATCTTTAAAAATGTTTTAAATTCTTATACCTTCCAATAAACAACAACTTATCTGGGTCGAAACAAGTATAAATTAATTTAATATCAAAATACAAAACAAATGATTTATTCATTTGATTTAAAACAAAGTTTTACCAATAACCAAACAATTCCAATTAAACGTGAAATATTTTAGACCGTGACATTTAATTAACTTGGTTAGCATTTAATTAGTGAATTTATATTCGCAATGTAATTACCAAGTTAAAATTACTAAATATCACTCCCCGGCTAAATCACATGTTAAATATATTTTGCCAACTTTTACGTAACGTTTACTTTAAATATACATTATTTTTGCAAACCTTCTAAAACTTGTAATTGTTTTTATAAAATTTTAAAAACTTATTTTTTTTAAATACGACTGATAAATTATTCAAACAATTACACCATTATTTCGGCAACTACCAATTATTTAAGGTTGACATCGTTAGAGTTGATCAGAAAAAACTATTACAGTAAACTCAGCAAAGGAGTGAGTACCAGAAAAAATGGTTTAAACAAAATTTTAACAACAACAATATTCATAAAAGTAAAAAACAAACAAAATGTACGTATTAAAACTCTCACACAAAATAAGAAAATATATCCTAAAGCAAACAGAACCCACTAGAGATATGTAGTAGAGTAATTGTTTTTCTATAACAATAATAAAACAAAATTATTTAATCTGTCTCAGGCTTATTAAGGACAACAAAGAATCTGCCGAAAAGTTGCTGTATTTAATATAATATTTAATGAGTCGTTTATCAACCGAGTTTTCCTTTCAAACCCATATAAAATTTCATACCCTTCCAAAGTAAACATAAATTAAAATTCCTTATTAAAACAGTGGTAAGATATCTGTTTTGACAATATTTATGTCTTTGTTGATTCCATCTTCACGTGAGCTACTAGTTTTCACTAAACAATTATAAATATATATAAACTTGCCTATAGTGGCACTTACTTATGTTTGTTGAGGACGGCCGTTTCGGGAGAGGTGTCCCATTGTCAACTCAGAACGTAACTGATCTCAAGGTTTACGTAGGTTAGGGTGTTAGGGTGGGGTGGAATATTATGGTGGTGTGGATGTATTTTGCGTGTATTAGGAGTTATGATGTCATAAAGCGTGTGTGAGTTGTAATGTAATTGTGCATTGAGTATGTGTGTAGGGTGAGGTTTGAAGTGTCTGTATATTTCATATTGTTCGGTTGTGTAGTATTGGTTATTTCTGTGTTTATGAAGAATTTGTAGGTTAGATGTTATGTCTATGTAGTAATGTTTTGTGGAGTTGAGAGCATCGGCGAAGTTTGATTGGTAGTTATTGTTTGTTAGTGCTTTTATACGTTATTGGTAAGTTAGTTAGTTTGTAAACTCCAGTGGTGTTGTAAATGTCGTCAATTTTGGTGTTTGGTTTAGATTGTTTATTGAGAGTGTTGTGTGTGGAGTAAGCTTTTTTATAGTTGTATTTTCGTAGTGTGTTGGTTAGATTGTGGGTTTTGAATTATCTGTATGGCATTGATAAGTATTTTATGGTATTGTCCTGTTGTGTGTTTGTATTTGGGTTATTATGTTTGTTTTTTAGGCGTTGTATAATTTGACACTGGAGTTTACAAACAAACTTGCAGTTCATGCCCCAGTTCTTACATAGGCCAGACAGGGAGGTCCTTCTACACACGTTACTAAGAACATATAAAAGCACTAAAAAACAATAACTACCAATCAAATTTCGCCGATCATCTCAACCCCACAAAACATGACTACATAGACATAACATCTAACCTACAAATTCTTCATAAACAACACAGAAATAACCAACGATACACAACCGAACAGTACGAAATATACACACTTCAAACTACACCCTACACACATACTCAATACACAATTACATTACAACTCACACGCACTTTTCGACATCATAACTCCTAATACTCACAAAATACACCCACACCGCCATAATATCCCACCCCACCTTAACACCATATCCTCCGTAAACCTTGAGATCAGTTACGTTCTAAGTTGAAATGGGACACATCTCCTCAACAAATATTTATAAGTAAGTGCTACTATAGGCAAATTTATAAATATTTATAATTGTTTAGTAATATTTATGTAATTTTACTTATTGTTCATTATTTTGTAAACAGTAATTACTCTAATTATAATACTGTTTTTAGGGACGGTATTTGATTTGCCACCTCTCGGTGGATGTATTGAAAGTGTTATATATTTATCACTGTTGTGGACTCTAGATTGTTTACAAGATTACTCTGCCCTTAAAGATAACAAAAATCAGTTTTTGTAAATTAACTGTCTACATTTACTATTTAAAGTAAAAATATACCTTTTTTCATCAACTACTCACAAAGTTAATCATTATCCGTTGAGTTTTATCACTCAATAATAACCGGACCTCGAGAAAGAAAAAGAACTACAAGTTTTTCAGATTTCACTAAATTTTTTTAGAACCCTCTGTCTAATTTTCTAAGTTCAAATCTAAATTTTGTAATATTGAGTGTTATTAAGTTATCTACGAGGCTTGTGGCACTGTCAAACCTCTAACTATAAAGAATGTTCACAAACGAATGAAATGTTAATGACACTCTTAGGTATGCATGAAATGTTACCGGAAACGCTTCAGCGCTCTACGTCTGATCAACTGTTTTTCTCTTCTCCATACGAACGTCATTCACTACTAGACTGGCAGAGAAGATGCAACAACCTGGTGTATGACCTCTGTCATCAATATCTCTCAATATGTCATTTATCAGACTATGCAAAGCGGCATAAACAAGGACCTGAATCTTAGGAACCAAACACAAATTTGTACTATTTGTTAATAAACATAAGTAAATATGCAGTATAAGCATACATCAATGGTATTTCACAAATTTCTACCTTGACACTTACTAGTTTAGTTAAAATATTCTACATCTGAAGAGAATGTATAATTATTACGGATATCGAGCATTTTGGTTGTACCTCATGCATTTCGCACTTCCGTTGGCCTTCCATAGAGTACATTAATCAGTCTGGGTCTCTTCTTCAAGTACTCAAAAGTAAAAATTGATAAACTCCATATTTCATTATGATAAAAGTTATTACACAATAGAAAAAAACACTGTCATTATCGACAATGAACTAATAATAACAAAGAATAAATATAACCCATCGTTTTTCCCCAGCGAAAACCCTTTTTTGGCTACCTTCGCCAAAACCATTAACGATCAAAAGGAAAAAATTAAATTAATAAATAAAACTAAAATTATTGATAAAGAAATATATTAACACAACCAACAATATAATCTAAAAGGAAAACAACAATAAATAGCAAGCTAACAATGGTAAACATTATAATAGTCCAAAAATAATTAAAACCACACAAAAATTAGAATTAAAAAAAAATATCCCCTCTTTTAGTCTGGAACTTATAATTTATTTGAATGATTGTAATTGAAAAAACAAACTAGGAAGTATTTAATTATATTAATTTAGATTCAATTGTTGCATTTATGTCAGAACTAATGTTCAAACAATAATTTCATTGGTTACGGCCGTGAAGGCTTACCAACATTTTACATAGCAATCTTGTAATCTTTCCCTAAAATTATTTCCAAACGAACTGCTTACTGGCGCGAACACACTGTTTGCTGCAGTTATCACATAGTTTAAATGAGTTAAACTCCAGCCTTATACAGTGTAATCGAAATATTTACATCCTTTGTCCAAAGCTAGCTCAAAAATCGAATTCAATGTATTGTAACATTAAACTTTCATAAAATATTAAAAGTGGAATACACTTTCAAAATCAATAAATATTTTACTTTTCAACAAATAAAAAGTCCGTTAATTGAATAATCTTCTAAAAATATTGGCACCTTTAACAAGCTGTGACAAGTGATATAGAAACTAAAATGTCATTATTATGTAATCTGAATCAAATTAACTATGGAAACAGGTGTTGTTATACATGTTTATATGAGCACTCAAGATATCGAGTCAAAAGTTTATTCATTCAGTGCAACGTTTCGGCAACTAATCTGTTAGCCTTTTGACATCTACTCCTGTAGTACGATGAAAAACAAAGTCCTCACATTTAGAGTAATGAGTAGCGTATGGAGGCAAAACATTACTCCTCACATTTAGAGTAATGAGTAGCGTAAGGAGGCAAAACATTACTCCTCACATAATAACTCTAAATGTAAGGACTTTGTTTTTCATCGCTCTACAGCAGGGATTCCCAAACTGGGGGGCGTGGAGAAAGTCCAGGGGGGCGTGACACCCAAATGAAATAAATAAAAAAATTACAAAACTAATTTCCTACAAAAAAAGAAAACTTATTGGTGTATGCACAGATGGTGCTCCTTCAATGCTGGGTTCTCATTCAGGCTTTGTGCAGTTGGTCAAAGAGAAGAATACTGATGTGGTTAGGATTCATTGTTTTATTCACCGCCAAGCCTTGGCAGCAAAAAAGCTTCCATACGAACTCAATGCTGTTTTAAAGCTATGTATTAAAGTAGTCAACTACGTTAAGAACAGTGCATTAAATACTCGACTGCTTAAAGTTCTTTGTGAAGATTTAGGAAGTGACCACAAAACGATGCTATTTCATACAAAAGTACGATGGCTATCAAAAGGCAATATGTTGGGAAGACTCCGTGATGAAGTGATTACGTTTTTGGCACAGCAGAAACAAAACGAGCTTAGTTCAGAGTTAAAAAAACCCAGTAACCAAGTGATTTTGGCCTATTTATCAGATTTTTTTGACACGTTAAATAACCTAAACTTGAGACTGCAAGGTGCAGACTCAAATATAGTAACACATCAGGATGCCATCAAGATGTACGTTGAAAAACTACAACGTTGGATACGTAAAGTGTCAACGAACCCCAGCAACTATTCAAGTTTCAGCAAAGTAGTATCAGTCTCAGAAGAAGCATGTTTTGAGGACGTTTTTGAAGGACCACTTTTGAAAAACTTGATAATTGACCATTTGAAGAACCTCAAGGAACAGTTCAGCAGGTACTTTCCTAACTTCAGAGGAGTTTTACAAACTATCAACCGACATGGACATACAGTTGCTGCCAGAAGAGTTGCAAGAGGAGGGAATAGAAATAAAAAATGACTCTGCTGCAAGATACGATTTTGAACAAATAGACAAGCCCTCGTTTTGGTTAAAGTACTTAAAAGTTTACCCCAGTGTTTCAGAGAAAGCTGTTCGGATGTACTTGCCTTTTTCAACAACATACATGTGCGAAAAAACGTTTTCAACTCTTGTGGCGATCAAAACAAAGTACCGCAACAAACTTGATGTCGAAAGTGACCTACGCTGTGCTTTGTCTGAAACACAACCCAGGATCTGTCAACTTATTCAGAAGATGCAAGCGCACCCATCTCACTAAATTACACTTTATGTTTTGTTTTTGTAATTAGGTAGGCCTATTGTTTCATCTTCCTTAAATTGAAAATGTATCTGTGTTACAATGTTAAATTTTGTATCAGTAATTATATTCGTTTTTCATGTAATAATTGCTTTAATTTTCATCATACGTACAATTATCGAATCTTTCCATTCTGCGTTACCGCATTCAACAGTGAACAAAAAATCTACCTACTCACCGTATCAAGTAGGCACATACTTGTACGAGTTCATGTACTTGTACAAGTAGGAGTTGCTATGTACGGCACAGTGGAAATAGGGTATTGCAAAATGGAAAGCTGATATGTGTAGGGGGGCGTGGGGGGTCTCCAAATAACCAGAGGGGGGCGTGGTACAAAAAAGTTTGGGAACCCCTGCACTACAGGCTTTAAATGGCCAACAGATTGGTTGCCGAAACGTCGCACTGAATGAATAAACTTTTGACTCGGTATTCAACTGCGATAATATTTATTCAGGTATTATTATAATAATTATTATATATAAAATATATACCATAATAAATAGTTATTATAGTTGTACTATATAATAATAATATTATTAAAGCCTTGAATTTTATAGTCCGTTACGTTCGGTGAATCTTATTAATCACTTAAACAATAGTTTATGACTATCCGAATCCTGAATTTACTAAATTCAAAGTTCGAATGGTCATAAACTATTGTTTAAGTGATTAATTATTAAAGTTATAAAAATACTAAAATGTTTGATAAAAAAATGTATTTAATAATATAAGAATATATACACAACACACTCACACAGATACACTAAATATATGGCGATACGTAAGCACTGTATTTTAAAAAGTAAAATATTAGGGTTTTTGTATTTATTTTTTGCCTCACAAACATAATTGTGGTGGCAGAATAAACTTTCAAAACTATGTATCTCATGATACATTTTTTTAAAGTAAAATTGCTTCATCTGTAGCACAAGGAATTTAAATTGAAATTATTTCGTAAAGTAAGATGTAATTTGGTCGCCATTTAGGTATTTCATATTTATCTTAATAATAATATTATATATGTGTGTATATATATATATATATATATATATATATATATATATATATATATATTATGTATAGCCTATATATGTGACTGGATGTAGTAGAAAAGAGAATTCTGTATATATAAATGTACTTAATATAATCACTTGTTTTTATTTCCTTTCATGTCCCAGAGGAAAACAGTAAACATTCTAGGCAGTAATGCAGACACTCGTCCCGTTTCGCTCCTCAGGGAAATCTGCAAATTCCATATTCTAAATGATTGTCCATGGTCTGTGTCCCTTGTTAGGTAAAACATATTGAGACTACCGAGTGAAGCAATATTCGTAATATAAAAACGCAACACTGGTCTATAGTTTTGTTCTCTGCGTTAAAGAAATCAGCGCAAACAAAATCATACACTTTATGTTTTATTAGTAAATGATTGTAAAGTTTCCTTTCGTGTATTATACGCTATGATTCCCGCAATTGATTGTTTGCATGTCACGGCCGTATTAGAAACAATAACCTGATGTAAAACTCCTACCCTATGTTTAACTGGAGCACACCTTCGGACTAGGTCTAACAACACTTGGCGTGCAAGATTATGCTGAGGAAAAGAATTCGTAATTTATCGCTGACAAGCATACGTGTCGCTTTATACACTTCATAAAAATAATTAGGTTGATAAATTTGTTTTCAAGCGAGAGGTATCATCAGGTGATTTTGAGATATAATTTACTTTAATATCACAAACTTCAAATTGAAGTGAATGTAGAGAAAAGTATATTTAGGTGTATTGCTAACATATTATGGTACCTTGTTACTTGAACAATTGGTGATTTCGGACAGTTGGTTCAAGCAATAATATTGTGACTGGTAGGTTGGAGTTTTAAATTCTCTGTAAAGAATTGGAATTGTCTTTGAACCAAAGGGAGGAGTTTTATTTCACGTATACCCGACGTTTATTCTTATTATACATGTGTATACTTGGGCCAGGACCTCACACTATACACGGATTTTATTATGTTACGACAGGTACATTGACATGAGACACAGAAACCGACAAGAAGGTGAATTGCGTTAGTAAAAGATGCAATGCTTGGGATTGTGTATACTTAGTTCTAACTAAAAAACAAAAGTATATTATATTAGGTTTAAAAGTTTCACAAAATACAGGCCTGAAAGTTATTATGGAGTAAAGGCAGTACCTATGGAAAATAGAAAACGACTAATTGTCAAAATAACTTTAAAGAAACTATTCCTTACTTTATTGTAGCAGATAAAACTGACTCAATGTTCCCACTTTATTTTGAGAATATTGCTCCATAAGAAATCAACGTAGATATAGAGAGTTCAATTATTTTAACGAGCCGCTATCTTAGTGCCGCTTTGACTTGCTAAATGAAGCGTTACATTATGCTATTTGTATGAACTAACACGTGTAGCGTATTTATACCCGTGTTATATAATGTATTCGAATTTCTATTGACGTCGCAGAACTGTGTGAGGGAGGGGGCAGTTTTTGTTTGTATCAATAGGCCTATACTGTAAATTGCAGGTTGTAATGAAGTTGCGTTCCTGTCACACTGACAAATCAGGCTTGCGAGCGCGCGCGCGCTCGTGTGAGTGTATGTGGCAATAGACTTATTACGTAACTGTATAATTACACAATGCACCACAAAGGTGTTGCAATCAGAATAACAGGACACGGGAGCAACGTTAACAATGAGATGAGCTTCTATAGGGATTAGCTTTTGAGTCAGCATTTAACGGTAAAGCTTCTAAACTGTCGAGCTAATTGTCAATTAACTTATCTTTTCCTCATTGTAACAATATTGCGTAAGTGTTTAACAATTTATTCAAATGGTCAGTGTACTGCTGTTCAACCATATGTTACGTAATGAATTAAATTTGTCTAATTAACTCTATTGTTTTTATTGTATTTTCAATTTGTGTTAAATTAGTTATTAAGTTACTAATTACTTACAACTATTCTTCGAGGTTACCTTGAGAAGTTATGTTACAACAAATTTAATACATACATAAGGCCCAAAAATTAATCATTTATAGACTCATACGCGTTTTAATGACAAAGTCATCATCATCAGTGAGTGTTGCTACTGCAAAGTCTAACTAAGGTGAAAGTAAGGTTACACTTCTATATTTATACAGTGGGCGTTGCCACGCTCATCTGTCAAAACAACAGTTATTTACAATACTTCAATAAAGCGTATTAGTCAATAAATGAATATTTTGTGAGTCTTGAGTATGTCTTTTATTTGCTTTACTAATTAGTTTAGGAAAGGATGTTTTCTTTACGTGTTACTTAAAATATACCAAAATGTTTGATATAGTTGAAGTTGTTTTTATCTGTGCTACTTGCTTATAAAAAAAAATAAATTATACGCAAAACTCCCAATTCCTTATACTAATTTTTGACAGTTATTAATGTAGTATTACTATTTTTAATTCAGTAGTAATCAATAATGTAAATACGAATTCAGTTAAAGATGTCCGGAAATGATAAATCGGAATCACTCTCTCATTGATTTTCTTTCAATTGCTCACAGCATATTACTGCCTGAATAGATTCACTGCACTGATAAAAATGTTTGTTCGTTACTTTTATGGGAAATTTAATTTGGCTAATGTTTCTCGAATCAAAAACAATAACAACATTATGAATAAAAAATAATGCTCTTAGTCGTAGAAATAATTATTGTACAATGTAGTAAAACCATAAAATTGGTAAAGTCACTGATTGGTAAGATTCCCATTTGTCCCAGGAAGAAACGAAAAAACTTTCAGCGTTTATTTCTCAGGTCAAAATAATAAACATTTTCAATGCAACATAGGTCTCGTAACGGCTTTTTAACTAATTACAGCCGGAAATGAATTTCGCTTTGATTTAAGTTTCTCCGTTACAATAAAACCATTCTAAAATACTTGAGTGTAAATTACTTGAGGTGTAAATTTTAGTGAATTGTATGTAAAAGGGTCTGATAAATTCAATAAATCAGGTTACACATTTATCTCTAAATTAATTTTTAAACTACGTTCAGACAAGTAAATTTTAATATTTCTCTGTTCATTCTACACAAAATCCACTAAACTTTACACCTCAAATAATGCACTTAATTTTGGTAAGTTTTGTTACAATGGGATACCTGACCTCCACACAATATCTTTCGGCACCAGTAACTCGTTAACGAACCGTTGCCAAACCTTTCTTTATATGAACATTTTTGGTTAGTTTCCTAAAGTACAATCTTTGAAAGTTTCACGTTTCTCCCTGGGATACTCTATATAAAAGTGAATCATCTCTTTTGGATACCTATACTTATTATTTGTATAGGTTTATTAACAATTCATACAAATTTTATAACTATTTAGTTTACAACTTTAATAGTCAACGCAATGATACTGATGGTTGCATATAGGTTTTTGTGGAACTTACAGATATCCTTATATAATAGTTCATCCTGATCTTTGTAATTTGCTGAGTCGTTGAATGTGATCATTTTTATTGCTGACACTATTAATTAGAAATCGTACAAATATATGATTATTCTAAATTTTAAAATTTAGGAATTTTTACATCTCTCATTTCACGTTCGTAAAAGCAAAGGTTTTTTTTGAAATTTGGCAATTTTTTTTCACCCCAAACGACAATGTCACATAAGCGCAATGATAATTGTTTGATAAAATGCTAAGAAAAAACCAAAATGACATCGAAACAGCAATTATTCAAATGTTATGTGTTCTACACACGGAATATCGTGGCGTCTGGTCAACAGTAATTACAAGATTAGATTTTTTTTACTTTCATGATATCGTCCCTTTATAGCTCTAAACATGCCAACATTCAATTGTAAAAATGATTTAATTTCCATTACTATTCACTGACTAATTTCAATGCAATGTGTAGAAGAAAAACTACTCCTCTAATTTGCAATCGGTTGCTGTTAGGCTATTATTTTTCTGAACGATGACTTTCGTGAGGTTTTTTTTGTTCTTGAAAATCCGTTCAAGCAATATTATTAACACTGAGTGCCGTATCATCAACATAGTCTACCTTATAAAATGTACATTAAATGCCGGAGCGCCTCATTACAAGATCCGTAATTTTTAGTAAAGATTGTTTTGTAATCGATTCTTTGGTTTACTGCACTTTCTATACTTCAAATTCCGTATTAGTACTGTTTTTTAAAATGTATTCTAAAGTCACGTTTCGGTTGGAGAAATTGTTTGTTAGGTTATAAAAAGAGCTTTCCACAATGTGATCTTCGGATATGAAATATATAAAAATTATAAGACAAAACTCCCCTAAACAAAAACATGTGTGAATTACGTAAGATTTTAACATTTAGTTATGTCTAAACGAAGTTTCAGATTTTCAAATTTAATATGATAACAATGTCATACCACGAAATACTGGAGTAAGTGGACTAAAATTTGAATATACATTCAATGTTAATTTATAAAATTTAAGAATTCAAAAAGTAAAACTCAAAAAAAACCTAAAAAATTAGAATGTCTTTGAAGTGATTATAAATCCGCAATTTATATATACAATTTACTGTTGTCATTAAGGTAGTTTGAAGCCTGCATGAGTCACAACCTAGTTGGTATTATATATATATATATATATATATATATATAATAAATTAATAAATTAAAAATATTTCAAAAACAAGAATACTTCTAATGAGTATATTTATTCAAAGCTTTTCGCCGATAAAATAGTACCAGCATCTTCAGACAAATAATTATCTAATAAAAAAAAAATGATTTTTTTTAATACATAATAATTAATTTCCTGAAGATGCTGGTACTATTTTATCGGCGAAAAGCTTTGAATAAATATATTCATTAAAAGTATTCTTGTTTTGAAATATTTTAAATTTATTAATTTATTACAAGAAAACATATCACCATATTTAATATATTTAATATATATATATATATATATATATATATATATATATATATATATATATATATAAAGAACTAAGTCAAAATACAAATATAAGAATTATAATCGAATTTACATATAGTTGAGTTATATTATACATATATATATATATATATATATATATATATATTCTATAATTGAATATATTTATGAATTATAAATTCAATTATAGCTCTTGTATTTGTATTTGGACTTAGTTCTTTATTAATACACAAGAATACGTATTGCGATATATATATATATATATATATATATATATATATATATATATATATATATATATATATATATACTGCAATATGTATTCTTGTGTATTAATAAAGAACTAAGTCAAAATACCAATACAAGAATTATAATTGAATTTACAATTCAAAGCTTTTCGTTGGCTAACAGTACCAAAATCATCAGTAATATTGTTGAATGGTGATCAAAGGAATGTGAGTAATTGTTTGGCTCAGGTGTGTGGATTGACGGCAATGTGTGTTTTGACGTCAAGGACGTGGCTTCATTCCTCTATATATAGGAGCAGAGTTATCTGCGCTCTTCACTCGCTCTTCAACCTTTGTTGGGTTCACCTCCAATGCTGGATGAGATTCTAGCAAAACGTCGGAACTACAATTTTATGCCCTGCAGAATGAACGGATGTACTCCAGATTATAACTATTCATCATATATATGTATATATATATATATATATATATATATATATATATATATATAGAGAGAGAGAGAGAGAGAGAGAAACCTATATATATAAATATATATATATATATATATATATATATATATATATATATATATATATATAACATAAGTATAGTTACTATTCAAAATAATTAGTAGAAATATTAGGAAAAGAGTGACCAATGTAGCGTACTATAAGAACGATGAAGAGGGCTTAACCATTGTATATTTCAGTTGGGGTAAAATATACCATCCGTGGGAACCTGTTGTCACAAGAAGGCTCCAGATATTTCTAAGGTTTAAGTGTTTCCGAAAAACTAAGGATAGTATGGAAACGTAACCCCTGTTCCAGTGACTGAAATCGTAAAACTCCAAAATGGCAAAACCAGTTGGAAAAACGTAAGGCGTTCGATATTTTAGAAAGTTAAATGTGATTGGCTGAAATACGTAACAGAGATATTACGTTCGTTCTTTAAAACTTAAATCATCGGGCAAAGCGAACCAATTTTTTGGGGAATAATGGAGAATACAGACGACATGGGGGGGAGCGAACAAGTTGTAAGAAATGTTTTACAAGGGGTAAATTTGTTTATAAGAGTTAAGGGAATTGAATAAGGAAATTATTAGATATTTATGTATAGATTTAAAAGTGCGACGAGTAATGTATTAAGCATATATTGAAGAAAATAGGGAAGTGAAGTTAATTCTTGTGTAAACGTGAAGTGAAGAAGCTAACCGTCAGGTACCAGTGAATTACAGGAGCTTAAACATTAAGTACAATCTTTATTATATTAGATTCAGCCAACAGAAGGTTTTACAATTTATTTAATTCAGAACAAATTTAAATTCATTGTCTTTATAAATTTTTATCAAGTTTGTTTCACCGCTTTCAACTTTATAGAAGATAAAGAGAGAAAGAGCAATCTAACACTGTATTTATTACACTTTATTCTACTAAAAAAATAAAGAATCAATAATCCATCTTGTAAATAATTGTAATATTATTTTATGCAATCAATCTTTGTCACTGCCACTCTTTGTTAAATTAATGTAGTTGAAAGTATAATTTGTTTTAATTGGATGTCAGATGAATAAATGTAGGTGATATCAAATTTATATGATTGTTTAATTATTTAGAAACCTAAAGGTGTGACTGTTAGAAATGTAAGGTAGTTATAATATATTATAAACGTAAAACATTTAAATAACTTTTATATTATAATATATATATATATATATATATATACTGTCTCAATTTTTTTTTAATTGTGCAATACATTTGTACGTTAGTAATACTTTCTACAACTCATTAAAACAAATTTTTAACTTAGAAGATATGACAGTAAATTAGGATATGTTATTATTTTACTCTATCTACATGATTCATATATATATTCCTAACAGTTTCCTTCATATGAGTGATATTGAATAATCCAGTATTGTTGTTTTTTTTCTAAATTTACAAAAAAATATTTGACAAAGTAAAATAAAGTTTATATTTTGAAAATAGCTCGTATAACTTTCTTTAGTCATTGTGTTATGTGTTTTTCCAGAGTTTTTATTTAAGTATAATTTATATCTTTTGTAATATTTAATTATTTTAATAAAAACTTCATTCTTGGGTATTTTGCATTTTAAATTTCAATAATATATTCCATGCACGAAAATATTTAATTTTACATGGGGATGAAGAAATGGATGACGAGGTATATTCAAATATAGATGATTGTTTTAATTTTAGTATTGAGATAAAAAAGATATGCTGTTTTCAATATCTGGAACACAATACTTGATGCTTCCCGAAGGATTGCTTTAATATCACTATTACAAACTCTAATACAATGTTTTAAGAAATAAATGTAACAAAAACTTCAATGATTGTATGTTTTCACTCGATAATGATTTTTTTCTAAATTTATCTCACTTTTTATTATTTCAATTTATTTATGTGTTATTAAAATTATAAACTGTTACTAAACAAACATAAACATTTTATGAAAATAAGTAAAGTAAATAAATAATACGTCTCGTTTAAATAAAGAGTTTAAACGAAATACACTTCCCATGTCTACTTATGTAAGCTCAATGTGCGAAGTTTATTCAATGTCTTTAAATATTTACTGCGGGGTTTAACTTTTCTCTTCACAATTAATTTTTGAGATTTACCTGAAACTCAACCGCGGATGAACTAGAAAACCAAAATTGGTCCTCACAAACAACATGTTATCTGATTTCTATGTAGGAAATAGTAGATTTTAATTGTACTAAAAGAAGTTATTACTTTCTGTCGTCTTAAAACAGTTTTTAGGCGAGGATATTTGAAACAAAAGCAGGTATAGCTACTTGCTTTTATAATGACAGATTTATTTTATCCTGAGATCAATACTGCATTTATAGGTAGTTCATATAATTCGTTTTACTAACTCTAATTTTAGCCGATAGGCATCAAGACTCATATTTGACTATTAATTTTTAAACAATTCTAATTTTACTTTCCTTTAGGTATCTAAGGGCGTGTATAAGTTACTGCACCTGTGGTTTGATAAATTTTTTTATTTCAAATAATTATGACTTTTTAAGGAATTTATAAAGTTTAAATGTTCTTAAATGTTTTGATTTTAAAGAGTTGGATTTATAATGAAAATAAATTATTAATTAGTACTTGCGTGGTTCCTTGTTTCACTTCACTTGACACAAATTCACTTATTAATATTTTCCTATCAATTTCACTTTTCTTAATCCTCTTGTTTTAATCTCACTTATTACCCTTTAATCTCCCTCTATTACTTCACTTTCTATTTAATAATCTCCCTTACTTTAAATTTCCACGTTACTTGGTTTGAATTTGATATTTCTTACTAAAACTGAACATTACATCTCCCTCGAGTCCTGCATTATGACTCCTCGAGTCCTACAACTTGACCCTTTCGAGTAATGAAAATTCACTCTTTTATTAATTCCACTTACTGTTTAGTTTTCTCCCTTATTCAATTTCTCGTACTACTTTCTTATCTCACTCACTTAATATAACTAATTACTTAGAAATCTCCCTTGCTTTTATCTCACTTGTTACCCTTTAATCTCCCACTTTTACTTCACTTTCTATTTAATAAGCTCCCTTATTAATCTCCCTTACTATGAATTGCCACGTTACTTTGTTTGAATTTGATAATTCTTACTAAAACTGAACATTACTTCTCCCTCGAGTCCTACAACTTGACCCTTTCGAGACTGAAATTTGACTCCTTGAGTCCTGAAAATTGACTGTCTCTTGGATCGTATCCGTATGGGTTTCATCTCCTCTTCAAATTTGATTGGCTCCCTTATGGGGCTCAAACTGTGACTAGCGTATGAAATTTTGACGCTTCCCTCACTTTCTTTTGGGCTTCGTGGGAATTTGTTGAACTTTCCTACAGGTGCAGGTGTTTTTCTGTATTCTCAGGGATTCCTAGTCATAAATCTCCCTGGTCCGTGGATGTCTAGGTAAAGCTTCTCTCCCATGAAAGAGGCACGTTTTGGTTTACTAACAATGAACCCCTTACGAATTATTTTAATATTTATGACTTGCAGGTGTGTGCAGTAACCGTTTTTGCCCGAAATATATAACAATAGAGTAACTTTTGCTAGATAGTGACCATGTACTACGATCTCACAAGTTCAAATATTTAAGCAACAGTTTTCATAACTTAATGAATTTCGTTATAATATATATATATATATATATATATATATATATATATATATATATATATATATATATATAGCGTTGAATCGTGTTGTTGTTAGTAATACTAATTGCTACACGATTATTGACTATCATAATGCAATAAAAATTAAACAGCGCATCAAATAACAAAGAGTTTGAACAGCCGTTATTGCCTTCATTCCTTTTGACATTCTTCACCAAAGCACTTTAATAGAGGGCGAAGAGTGAAGGGCGCACGTATTACAAAAATTCCATTCCCTCTCGTAGTAAAAACTTAGTAATGACATTGCATTGAATTCCTTCTCGTGCTTAAAATATCCTGAGTCCAATATTTAAATTCTTCATTTATGTAGTCATTAAAATTGCAGCGCGTTCTTTATGTCCATGTTTGCCTATGTATATGTTTATACATCCCCGATAGGAATTTTAAAAATGATATCTTTGTGAATTTGCTTTTCTTAAAAGAATATATATATATATATATATATATATATATATATATATAGTCATTGTATGTATGTGTATTTTAAGAAAAGCATTTCATAAAGTTATGATAATTTTTTTGATATATATAAACAATAATCCCAGATATTATGCTTGTGAATTGCATTCCCAAAACACACACACGCGCGCACACACACACACGCACACACACACGTATATATATATATATATATATATATACATTTATATAAACGAATTCCAATAAATATGGAAAAATATTCTAGATAGCAATATATTTATATTAATTATACATGAGTATATATAATACACACACACTCACATACAAATATATATGTATGTATATATATATATATATATATATATATATATATATATATATATATATATATATATATATATATGAAATGTTACTATCTGGAGTACATCCGTTCATTCTGCAGTCCATAAATTCGCAGCTCCGACGTTTCGCTAGAATCTCATCCAGCATTGACGAGGTGAACCCAACAACAGTAGAAGAGCGAGTGAAGAGCGCAGATAGCTCGGCTCCTATATATAGAGGAATGAAGCCAACCCCATTGACGTCAATACACACACTGACGTCAATCCACACACACCTGATCCAAACAATTACTCACAATCCTTTGCCTTTGTTCACCTTTCTGCCGATAAAAACTATCAATGACACACTTCCAAACTGCGGGCAAATTCAAAGTATCATCGCGTTTGTTAAGACTCCCTTGCTTCTCTATTTCGATAGCCTCACGAATAATTCTAGTCCTGTAGTTTTCCACTTGAGCAATCTGTCGGCAAGATTGGAAATCAATGGTATGCCCTGTATCGCAGTGGTGCCTGTACAGAGCCGACGTTTTCTGCTTGTTTTTAAGGCCCAGTTTGTGCTCCTCAAGCCTAGCTGAGATACGTCTGTTCGTTTGGCCAATGTACGATTTCTTACAAACTCCACAAGAAACGCTGTAAACACCATGGTTTTCCAAGAAGATCTTATCTTTGGCGTTACCAAAAACCTTGTCGATGATGAGGTAAGGTTTATAAACGGAACGTAAACCATGCCTCCTAAAGAGTCTGCCAATCCTGTCAGTAGTTCCTTTAATAAAGGGCAGAAGAACAGTACCAGCTTTCTCAGTCTCTTTTTCATCCACGTCAACAGGAAGGGCACTTTGGCGGTGTAAAGCTTTATTAATGGCATATTCCTTATAGCCATTACTTCTAAGCACCTCTCTCATAGTAATAAGTTCTTGGTCCCTCGAATCGATGTCTGTTAACTTGTGAGACCGAGAGAAGAGCGTGTCGGCGACAGCCTGGATCTGAGATGGGTGGTGATGTGACTCAGCGTTAAGATATCTATTGGTATGAGTCGATATCACCTCTTCAGAAACTGGAGAAATATTTGGCTAAACTTATGCAGCCATTGGTTCAGAAGGCTGATTCCTATATCAAGTACTCTGAACATTTTGTCCAAGTGCTGCAAGGAATCCAAGTTGAAGAAAGTGAAATAATGGCTAGTTTGGATGTCAAGTCATTGTTCCCCAGCGTTCCCATTGATGAAGTGCTTCAAAGGATGTCTATTTTTGAAGAGCTCCCTCCGCATGTCTTGGATCTGGCTAGGCACTGTCTCAAAAATACTTACTTTTTGTTTAATGAACAGTTTTACAGGCAACTTGATGGTGCCCCTATGGGATCTTCACTTTCTCCAGCTGTAGCCAATATTTTTATGATGTTCTTTGAGCAAGACGCCCTGAATGATGCTTTTCTCAGGCCTAAAGCTTGGTTTCGTTATGTAGATGACATCTTTATGATTTGGCAACATGGTGGCACAGAACTTGATAAATTTCTTACGTACCTCAACTCTCGCCACTCCAGGATATTTTTCACTCTGGAACTGGAGAGTGATAGCTGCTTGCCGTTTCTGGACGTCTTTGTTAGGAAGGGCCAGAATGGTTGTGTTCACCATTCGATCTACAGAAAACCGACTCATACCAATAGATATCTTAACGCTGAGTCACATCACCACCCATCTCAGATCCAGGCTGTCGCCGACACGCTCTTCTCTCGGTCTCACAAGTTAACAGACATCGATTCGAGGGACCAAGAACTTATTACTATGAGAGAGGTGCTTAGAAGTAATGGCTATAAGGAATATGCCATTAATAAAGCTTTACACCGCCAAAGTGCCCTTCCTGTTGACGTGGATGAAAAAGAGACTGAGAAAGCTGGTACTGTTTTTCTGCCCTTTATTAAAGGAACTACTGACAGGATTGGCAGACTCTTTAGGAGGCATGGTTTACGTTCCGTTTATAAACCTTACCTCACCATCGACAAGGTTTTTGGTAACGCCAAAGATAAGATCTTCTTGGAAAACCATGGTGTTTACAGCGTTTCTTGTGGAGTTTGTAAGAAATCGTACATTGGCCAAACGAACAGACGTATCTCAGCTAGGCTTGAGGAGCACAAACTGGGCCTTAAAAACAAGCAGAAAACGTCGGCTCTGTACAGGCACCACTGCGATACAGGGCATACCATTGATTTCCAATCTTGCCGACAGATTGCTCAAGTGGAAAACTACAGGACTAGAATTATTCGTGAGGCTATCGAAATAGAGAAGCAAGGGAGTCTTAACAAACGCGATGATACTTTGAATTTGCCCGCAGTTTGGAAGTGTGTCATTGATAGTTTTTATCGGCAGAAAGGTGAACAAAGGCAAAGGAATGTGAGTAATTGTTTGGATCAGGTGTGTGTGGATTGACGTCAGTGTGTGTATTGACGTCAATGGGCGTGGCTTCATTCCTCTATATATAGGAGCCGAGCTATCTGCGCTCTTCACTCGCTCTTCTACTGTTGTTGGGTTCACCTCGTCAATGTTGGATGAGATTCTAGCGAAACGTCGGAACTGCGAATTTATGGACTGCAGAATGAACGGATGTACTCCAGATAGTAACATTTCATCATATTTTTCCATCCGTGAAGGAATACGTATCAGCATATATATATATATATATATATATATATATATATATATATATATATATATATATATATATCAATCTTTATTCATTCAAATAATACATTTATCAAACATTTTTCATGGATTTCAAAATTAGGACTAAGCCTATATATTTTAGGTTTGAATCAAAGATATTAGATTGTTTATAGACTAACATATGTTTAGTAAATCCTATAAAGATAAGCAGGTAGCTTGTTTGTATTAATAAAGAATATTAGCACTAATTAAGACTAAACATCAATAGTACATACATAGTTGAATGAAAATAAGATTTTTCTATGGTACCTATCAACGTAAGTTTTCAGGAACTAATTCATGTATTTCCTTCCAGTTTCTTGATGCCAATTGATTGAATGAAACAATTTTTATTAAAACATTTGTCATACTAACAATTATAACTATGTATATATATATATATACATATATATATATATTTATATATATATATATATATATATATATAAAGCTATATATATATATATATATATATATATATATATATAGTTATATATATATATATATAGTTATTCGTAATGAAGCTGTTGTATATCTTATAGAAATATTTGGTTAGTATATTCTTTGATTATAAAATTTTCTTGTAAATAGTTTTCTATAAATAATTTTGTTCATTTTGATGAAACGTTAGATGAATAACATCACTTCAAACCGAATTTCTATTTCTAATAGCACAATATTAGGAGCAACAATATAAAAAGAGTAATATAGTTCTTGTTATAAATTACAATTTAAATAATTACTATTGTGTAAAAATATCTTTGCTGCGAGATCGATAATGTATAAATAAAGAAAATGAAGAATAGTTATGGTTAACATTACGAACAATAAATATATTATAATTTAATTCCATTGTTGCAATAAATATTTAGAGATTGCAAATATATTTTTTGTCAAATATAAACTACATCTTATGACTCTAAAAATATATATGTGAATGTACGAGATTGTGTGAGCGTGTTTGCAACTTCTACTAAATAAGTTGTAAGTTGTTACTATGCATTATAGTTGTCTAATCAAATAAATTTATTTCCCCATTAGTTTTCATAATAGAACACATGAAATAACTTTTCAAAGGAAGGAATTTAAATTAAAATTGAATGATTTAGTGTGTTAAACTAACACTATTAAGAAAAACAAATGATCGCTATCCCTTAATACCAGTAAATCCAGGATGTTTTTACCGGAAGGAATTCAATTAAAGGAAACAGCTTAAGCACAGCTGAGAAATAATGGCTTTTTTATGCAAACTATTCTCCTTACGAAGTGAGGAGGTTGAGGCCTAATGGAAGGGAAGACATTAAAGCAATCTCATTACTAATCATGAACAAAAACGGCGAATTGAGATTGTTAACCTCACGACGGTAAGAAAGGTTAATTGAATTGAAAATACAAAACATTAAAACAATATTACTACTCGTTCCGATAAGTACACACAATTTACTTTTATCCCTTTAATTAACCCAAATAAAAATTATAAAATTATTTTAAGGTAATGTGCCATTTTACCCATCGGGTTTTTAATACAATAATTTAGTATATCTGTTAATTCACATTAACAAATATTGTAATTGAAAAACTTAAACTAATATAAGATACGTACTGCATTTCGAATTAAGTTAGCCTTTAAACTTGACGAAAGTATAACTATAATTATATCATGAGTTTAATTATCGATATTACATATCAGATTTGTAAGATTTCACATGTTTCCGTTCATTTGTACAGAATGAAGTTGTGAACTTTAAAATATAAGTGCGACAGAAAATAAGGGTTAATATAAGTAAATGGTTTATTTTACGAGTATCGAGCATGAAAAGAACGAGTGAAAAGATTACAACAGTTGAATAAAGAACCTATAAATACAGTAAAGAAAATAGAGCTGGATTAGTTCCGAAGAGATACGTAGGAAGGAAAATACCATCTACAGCATTTGCTTGTAAACAGGAGAGTAGCGGAGAAGAGATGTAAGAAGAAGGAGAACATCATAGAAGGAGCTAAAATAATTGGTGTCAATGCTGTTCTGTACAAATATTCAAATCAACACCAAAGATTTGGCGTTTTGGTCACCTCAATTAGTATTATCAAAAAAATATTGCCGTGCTTTAACATAATACTTTGAAACTTTTGTCATATATTTATTCAGCATTGTTTAACGATTAAAGATATTAGGTAAAATATATTGAATATAAGCTAGAAAGTATTTTATGTGCAACAAAAAAAATAAAATTGCAAATAAAAATTAGAAAACAAAAGGAGAAAACATTAGTAATAGTCAAGCTTATACTACAAAATAAATTGCATTCAGAAAGTAAAATATTGCCTAAGAAAAAATATATACTTTAAATTATCACAGTTATTTAACTGAAATTTGCCTGAGATCTATTGGCCTTTAACACGGCTAAAACATATTTTCAATATTCCTATAATAAAAATCAAGCTTCCGTAATATATAGTTCAAAATGTATAACAAACAAGTGTTAACTTACTTCAAGGAAACAATTTTTATATTTCATAGAAAATTTATGCAAGAAAATTTATTAAAGACCCAAACCATAATTAAATTAAATTAGTTTTTTTAGCGAAAACAGTTAATTTCCACGGCGGAATTTGAAATAATGTAAATTTTCTGGCTAATAAATTTTCGTATGAGTGGCATGTGAAACTGTCGAGTACAAACCAAAAAAAAACGAGACTGTACAATCTGGTGAATGCAATAAGACATATACCATTGAAAAGGAGATATTGTAAACCTTTATTTTAGTATTTAATTCAATTATTACAGACGTTTATATATATATATATATATATATATAATACGTTTTCTTGTTTAATAATTTAAAACAACATAGGTTATTCAAATACAAGAATATTTATTAATTTATATCCATTTTTAAATTAATAAATATTCTTGTATTTGAATAACCTATGTTGTTATATATATATATATATATATATATATATATATATATATATATATATATATATATATATAAAGAACATAAGTCAAAATACAAATACAAGAATTATAATTGAATTTACTGATGTTGGTACTGTTAGCCAACGAAAAGCTTTGAATTGTAAACTCAATTATAATTCTTGTATTTGTATTTTGACTTATGTTCTTTATTAATACACAAGAATACATATTGCGATATTTATATATATATATATATATATATATATATATATATATATATATATATATTCATATATATAATCAAAAGTATTGATATCCAAAAAGTCTGTGAAAACTGCGTATTGCTTCAGCTAAAGTAAAAAAAAAATCGTGTATGTATCAATTTCTGTGGTAGACTATTTTGATACTAGAGATATTTTAATTTGGACATATTTTTTCCCGTTCTTTTATGAATATATTATCTTTAGTAAATATTTGCTTTCAACAACGTTATTTACGTTCGATAGCAATTTAAAAGACATTATTATTAACGACTGTCAGTCAAATTGAAATTAAGATCTAACACAAAGCCATATAAATGGCATCTTGTTTTCTTTAATTCTTTAATCAAAACATCTATGTAAGTAATAAAGTGTCAATGGATGACAGACTGTAAGAATGCTTTTGTAAATATCTGTCAGCAATATCTGTTATTGGAATGATTTCGTATTTCCTATTCACTTTTATTGTGAAACGAGTTGGGTTTCAGCGTTAGCCACACTCCCAGGGTAAGGTTTATTTGAATCGTTGGAAAGTTGTGATGTAGGTTAAGTTTTCTTATAAGTTTACTAGAAAAATTAGATCACCTGATTAATATATTTACTTTCTACATTTTCAACTTATTATAATACAAATCCATGGTTTTTCATACCATTTTGTGTATTATTTCCATGTTTAAACAATTGAATATCATAAATTTATTTCTTTTTATTAATTTTGTTCATAATTTCAAAACCTTTTCTATTTATATCTAAAGATCTACATAATACACCATATACAATTTTATATTGTTGAAAAAAGTTATTACCGCATCTTATACTATGTTGCACTAAAAAAATTAAAATTTTTAAAAACAATTGTTACTAATTTACTCGAAATGATAAACTAATTTTGAGAAAAATATGTATAAATAATATACCATTGTATACTTCATAAATTCCTGGAAGTGAATATAAAAACATATACATGCATTACGTATACAATGAATAAGATATTGTGCTTCTAAATTACTACTGACACAAATAAAGAACATTTGTAGTACAAATTTTAAAAAAAAACTGACAAACTTACCAATGGTTCAGAGATTGTCAGATATAAGTTGAACATGAAAATTTTCGATATCGAAACACTTGTCAATTACATAGAAAATAATAATATTAATAATAATAATAATAATAATAATAATAATAATAATATTAATAATAATAATAATAATAATAATAATATTAATAAATATTTAAATAATAATTATAATAATAATTATTATTTTACATAGTTTCATTATTTAATTTATAATAACTTGTTGATGAAGTATATTTATGTTATGTAGGACAGAATTTAACAAAAGTAACATATCAAGCAAACATAATTTATGACTAACATAAATGATGCTTATGTTAGCATCATAAAATGAGACTAACATAAATACAACGATTCCATGTAACTTGTTTAGTTAGTATTTTAATTAAGAAATAACCGAACTCAACTAAAACCCTTACAAAGAATTGTTATATATATTTATTCTTAACTTAAAGTAAGAATAAAGTAATAAATCCCCCAATATAAACACACACACACACACACATTGCAACGGTCTGGTATACCGTGGCAAATAGGAAATAAATAATTTCCTGTTTTTAAGAAATAAAGTTGTTTTTAAATTAATCATGTAGGGAATTATACGAATAATAAAGAGTGAAAAATTAAATATAACCTTAAATAGAATAATTAAGCTAAATTAAAAAATATTATAAAATAAATTTGTAATAACTAACTAAATTTGAGCATCGGGAGTGAGGCGAAAACTTTCTAAGTGCTTAAAAAAGCTATATTAAGAACCAAACCACGTAGAACTTTCATCGACATTTTAAAAGAACCAGAATAAGCCAGAATGAACATTAGAGAAAACAAAATTCAAAAAACTTAATAAACAAAAAAGTTACAGCAGTTTAAATAAAATAGACATTTTTCAGTGTTCCAAAAATAATAATCAAACTCTGCAAGCTAAAACAGATTCGTTGCCCGACTTGCCTGTACAAGGAATAAATCGAAAGATAGCAAGCATTGCAGGCGGGGTGAGGTAGGTTAAATTCACCGCTATATATACTAGGTCTCTAAGACTTTAGAGACAGTCTGAAATAAATTTTTTAACACGAGGTGCCGCGGAACGCTATGCTGGACCGCGAGTAGGACCGTCACCAGGCCAGATGGACCAAAACCTCAGCGCTTTCGACATCCAGGACTACCAAAGGATGAAGGCTCCAGACTCAGCCTCCAGGACGCTGGAATAGAGGGAAACCACCACCGACGAACCAGAGATGGCGACTTCCGATGTCCAAGGACCAGGAAATCCAGACGAGGGACTCCAAGGACCGGCAGGAACATCTTTGGCAAGTCATTTTCTTTATTCGATACCAGTCACGTCAAATTTAGTTAGTTAATTTTATTAAATGCAAACAAATCTGCAAACTAAAACAATGACTTCACTCTTTATAAAATTTTAATAAATTGTATGCTAAATAAAACGAATTTATGTGATCAGAATATTTAAAATAATGAATATTAAACTTACAAAGGGTTTTTGGCCATAAGCCATTTATTTTAAAGGAAATGAGAATTTTTCGAATATTATAAATTTAAAAATTAAATGTCATAAAATACGAATTTACCAATTCAATATAGGAGATAAATTTTATTATGTGTAATTTGGAAAATAATTTTATGTTTATGTCAATGTAATCAATCTATATGCAAATTATAAGTTTTTAAAGCATAAGAAACAACAAGTTACTTAGTGAATTGTTTTGTTAATATAATTGTGTAGTACTTAAAAAGATAAATTTTCTTTTTTATTTAAATAAATAGAATTAAATATGTTATAAAAATCAACAGTATTTGCATTTCAACCTGTGTCGAATAATTAATAAAAACTGTTTAGCTTTTTCCAACTAATATGAAAATGATTATTAAATCAGTAAACAAATTTAATTAAATTTCATTAAATGATAATAGATAAAGCCTAATGTTTTTAAAGAGTTTCTCTCTACTAACTTCATGAGCTAGTCTAAAGATTAGATGGTTTTTTGTATAAAAGTCCAGAGATTTATCTACTGCAGATTGTGTTTAAAAGGACACAGGAGCCTTTTAAAATAGGTAATTTTAAACACAATCATATTTTGCACGTTCCCTTGCTGTCTCTGCAGATCATCATCAGGTGGTAAGACTCGGTGATTATTTTGTGTATTATTTTAAATGTGTTTCTTTCCAGCTGACTATTAAAAGGACGTGTGTGACTATACCTAGACCATACACAATTGATAAACTAATTTGGGAGAGTTTATACGTATTTTAAATAGTAGTCAGCGGGAATAGGCTTGTTGTGGGCTTGGCCCTACGAGCGGGAAACATACACTTAACTCAGGGAGTTTAGCACGGTTTTACAAGCAGGGTGATAGGCAGATTTTTGGTTGTTTATGAATAAGTTCTCTTGTAAACAATAAAATTATTTTGGTATTCTGCAAGAAAGGATATAACAAACAGCAAACGGTACGGCAGAGGAAGGTGGGGGGGGGGACGTTGCAACACACACACACACACACACACATATATATATATATATATATATATATATATATATATATATATATATATATTTAATAAATTTAAAAAATTTCAAAAACAAGAATACTTTTAATTAATATATTTATTCAAAGCTTTTCGCCGATAATATAGTATCAGCATCTTCAGGAAAAAAATTATCTAATAAAATACTTTTACAAAATTAAATCATATGTACTACAAAGAATCATATGTTTATAAGTATTGCACTTTATGTAAATTTTTCTATAACATCAATGACTTTATAAATAGTTTAGTGCCTTGATTTCACTTGAATTTGTTCATCAATTAATTAGTCTTTAACTTTATGCTTATAGATTTCCAATGTTTCAAATATATTCATTTTTAATCCTTTATTTAATTCTTTTATTTCATATTTTCTATTTCCGGAAACTCATGTCCATTATTAATACAATGCGTAGCTAAATTGGATTTGTATATGTTTGGTTTGATATAAGCGTTTAAATGTTCTTTGTATCTTTCTTTTAATTTCTTTTTTGTTTGTCCTACATATAATTTATCACAAGTTTGACATTTTATATTATATACTCCATTTCTTTCGTGCATATTATTTTGATTTTTGTTATTGTTTATTAAATTTTTAATTTTATTATCGGTTTTATATGCAATTTGTAAATTTGTTTCTTTATATAATCTTGTAATTTTATTTATTTCGTTACCAGTAAATGTAAAAGTTGTCCAAATATTTTCTCTCTTATTAGGTACAAAATTATTTTTGAGTTTCTGTTTTCTTATTATATTATTATTTAATTTATCTATAGTTTTTCTTTTATATCCATTTTCTAAGGCAATTTGATATATTATATTTTTCTCTTTTATTTGATCATTTAAGTTCATTGGTATTTTGTGCATTCTATGTAGTAAGTTATAAAGCGCTGCCATTTTTTGGTTGTATGGATGGTTTGAATAATTAGGTATTATTTGATTTGTCTGTTGGTTTTCTATATATATTATATTCAAATTATTCTTTATTTCTAGTAATTGTAATATCTAAATAATTTAGTTTATTTTTAATTCAAATTCATGAGTAAATTTTATATTTTCGTGTATATTATTTATACATTTTAATATTTTGTCAATATTTGAACCATTATTATTTGATATGTATAATCCATCATCTACATATCTAAACCAGTGTCCATTTTGATCATATGTTTTAATAACCTTATCTATATCAATGTCTATATTTTGTAAAAATATTTCCGATAATATGCTGGACATAAGCCCATTGTTAATCCATCCTTTTGTTTATAAATTTTATTATTATATAAAAAATAATTTTGATTTAATATGATTTTTAATGTATTTATTATTTCTTGTGTTAATGTGTTATCTTTTTCAAATGTATCTATATTATTTTTTATTATTTCAAGTGTTTTCATTATAGGTATGTTATTATACATGTTAGTAACATCAAATGATAATAATTTTGTATTTATATCAATTTTAATATCTTTTAATTTTTCAATAAGTTCAATCGAGTTTTTTATATTATGAGTATTATTTAATTTCACCTTATCTTTAAGTAATAAAGCCAAATATTTTGAAATTTTATAAGAAGGAGCAGTTGTAAAATTAACTAATGGCCTAATTGGTTTATCTTCTTTGTGCAACTTAATTAGTCCATTTAATCTTGGAATTTTAGGATTCTCATTTATGTAATTATTAGTATATTTTTCATTAAATAATTTAGATGATGTTTTTATTATATTTTTTATTTCATTTTGATATTTGTCTGTGGGATCTTTATTTATTTATGTATATTGGTTTTTAGATATATAATTTTCAGTTTTATTTATATGTTCTTGTTTATCAATAATAACTACAGCATTACCTTTATCATCTTTTGTCAAAATAAAATCATTGGTTTGTAATTTTTGTTTAATTTGATGAATTTGCGAGTATTGTTTTATGTGTGTATGATTAGTTTTGTTATTTTTAATTAACTTTATTATTTCATATGATGTTTTTATTCGCATGTTTTCTTGTTCCTCTATTTTTAATTTATTGATCGCCAATTTAGTATCTATTATTATTGTATCAATATTTCTTTTTATATCTTTTTTAAGGTTAACTTTATTATTATTTTCTAAAATTTTTATTTCATTTTGGCTGAATTTAGTATTTGTTAAATTAACAAAATTGGGGTGAAACTTATGATGTTGTATGATTACTTCATTATTTTTATCTTTGTTCATTTTTAATATATCTAGTTTTTTGGTTAGAGTGTTCATTTTTCTTTGTCTATATTTAAACACAAATATATTAATTTTATTAAATTTTTCTTCCCATTATGTTTTATCCATAAAAAATGCTAGTTTTAAATGTAATTTATAAATTTCAAAAGTAATTTCATTTTGTTTCTTATATAAAAATTTGATTTGATTTCTAACCCACAGAATTTCTGCTTGTTTACATGTTTCTTGTGCTACATTACTTTTATTTTTAATATTAATTCGTGCATATTTAGGAACAATATTATTAATAATACATTGTTTGTTAAAAAATATATTACAATTAGTTTTCGTTAATTGAATTTTACGTTTCTGATATAAATTTAAATCTTTTGTTAAAGATGGATTACTAATAGAACTAACCTCTGTTGAGCACATATTCACAACACCAGTAGCCTAGTAAGGCAATATAATATATTAAATATGGTGATATGTTTTCTTGTATATATACTTAATAAATTAAAAATATTTCAAAAACAAGAATACTTTTAATGAATATATTTATTCAAAGCTTTTCGCCGATAATATGTCCAGCATATTATCGGAAATATTTTTACAAAATATAGACATTGATATAGATAAGATTATTAAAACATATGATCAAAATGGACACTGGTTTAGATATATAGATGATGGATTAAACATATCAGATAATAATGGTTCAAATATTGACAAAATATTAAAATGTATAAATAATATACACGAAAATATAAAATTTACTCATGAATTTGAATTAAAAAATAAACTAAATTATTTATATATTACAATTACTAGAAATAAAGAATCATTTGAATATAATATATATAGAAAACCAACGCAGACAAATTAAATAATACCTAATTATTCAAACCATCCATACAACCAAAAAATGGCAGCGCTTTATAATTTACTACATAGAATGCACAAAATACCAATGAACTTAAATGATCAAATAAAAGAGAAAAATATAATATATCAAATTGGTTTAGAAAATGGATATAAAAGAAAAACTATAGATAAATTAAATAATAATATAATAAGAAAACAGAAACTCAAAAATAATTTTGTACCTAATAAGAGAGAAAATATTTGGACAACTTTTACATTCACTGGTTACGAAATAAATAAAATTACAAGATTATTTAAAGAAACAAATTTACAAATTACATATAAAACCGATAATAAAATTAAAAATTTAATAAACAAAAACAAAAATTAAAATAATATGCACGAAAGAAATGGAGTATATAATATAAAATGTCAAACTTGTGTTAAATTATATGTAGGACAAACAAAAAAGAAATTAAAAGTAAGATACAAAGAACATTATTTAAACACTTATATCAAACCAAACATATACAAATCCAATTTAGCTACGCATTGTATTAGAAATGGACATGAGTTTCCGGAAATAGAAAATATGAAATTAATAAAAGAATTTAATAAAGGATTAAAAATGCATATATTTGAAACATTGGAAATTTATAAGCATAAAGTTAAAGACAAATTAATTGATGAACAAATTCAAGTGAAATCAAGGCACCAAACTATTTATAAAATCATTGATGTTATAGAAAAGTTTACATAAAGTGCAATACTTATAAACATATGATTCTTTGTAGTACATATGATTTAATTTTGTAAAAGTATTTTATTAGATAATTTTTTTCCTGAAGATGCTGATACTATATTATCAGCGAAAAGCTTTGAATAAATATATTCATTAAAAGTATTCTTGTTTTTGAAATATTTTTAATTTATGAACTATATATACAAGAAAACATATCACCATATTTAATATTTAATATATATATATACATATATATATATATATATATATATATATATATATATATATATATATATATATATATATAACAACATAGAATGTTTATTAATTTATATTTAAAGCTTTTCGTTGGTAAACAGTACTAACATCATCAGGAATGAGTAATAAAATAATACAAGCTATAGGCCTAAAACATATGTTAAATTAGAAGTATAATTGTTGCTAAATTTATACGAATTGCCAAGTTTATTTTGTTGCTGGAACATTATACAAATAAAAATACAAATGTCAAAACTGCATACAAAACTAATAACAAAATAATAAAAATAATAAATCGCAATAATAAAACAAATAATATGAATGAAGAAAGTGGTGTTTCTAAATTAGTATGTGAAAACTGTAATAAATCTTATATAAGTCAAACCAAGAAAAATTAAAAGAAATATATAAAGAATATTTAAATGCTTATATAAATCCAGATATATATAAAACAAATTTTGCAAATCATTGTATTAATAATAACCGCCAATTTCATAATATTGAAAATATGAAAGTTATAAAAGAAATTAATAAAGGATTAAGAATGAATATATATGAAGCATTCGAAATAATAATAATAATAATTAATAAAATAACAAATACAATTACATTATAAATTTCATACTATATTAAATGTTTAAATATGTTGTTGTTACAGCAACCAAATAAACTTGGCAATTTGTATAAATTTAGCAAACAATTCTATTAATAATTTAACATATGTTTCAGGCTTATACTTTAGGCATCAAGACTCTTATTAGACTATTGATTTTTTTTACAATTCTACTTTCTTTTAGCTATCTAAGGGCGTGTATAAGTTACTGCACTTGTGGTTTGATAAATTGTTTATATTTCAATTAATTATGACTTTTTAAGGACTTTATAAAAGTTTAAATGTTCTTAAATGTTTTGGTTTTAAAGAGTTGGCTTTATAATGAAAATAAATTATTAATTAGTACTTGCGTGATTCCTTGTTTCACTTCACTTGACACAAATTCACTTACTAATATTTTCTATCAATTTCACTTTTCATAATCTCTCGAAATGCTTCTATGCCGTAACTGACTTTATTAATCACTCCCTTATTAATTCCACTTACTATTTAGTTATCTCCCTTATTCAATTTCTCTTACTACTTTCTTATCTCCCTCACTTAATATAACTCATTAATTAGTAACCTACCTCTCTTTATTCTCACTTATTACACTTTAATCTCTCTCTATTAATCTCCCTTACTTTAATTTGCCACGTTACTTTGTTTGAATTTGATATTTCTTACTAAAACTGGACATTACTTCTCCCTCGAGTCCTGCATTATGACTCCTCGCGTCCTACCACTTGACCCTTTCGAGTACTGAAAATTGACTGCTCTCTTCCTGTTTCCCTTGGTTGGTATCCGTATGGGTTTCATCCCCTCTTCAAATTTGATTGGCTCCCTTATGGCGCTCAAACTGTGGCTAGCCTATGAAAATTTTGACGCTTCTCTCACTTTCTTTTGGGCTTCGTGGGAATTTGTTAAGCTTTCCCACAGGTGCATGTGTTTTTCTGTATTCTCAGGGATTCCTAGTCATAAATCTCCCTGGTCCATGGATGTCTAGGTAAAGCTTCTCTCCCATGAATGAGGCACGTTTTGGTTTACTTACAATGAACCCCTTTCGAATTATTTTTATTTATGACTTGCAGGTGTGTGCAGTAACTTATTTTGGTCGATATTTGTGACAATATTTGTCACAAGTTCAAATATTTTTCTAACAGTTTTCTTAACCTAATGAATTTTGTTATAATATATATATATATATATATATATATATATATATATATATATATATATATATATATATATATATATATATATATATGATGAATAGTTATTATCTGAAGTACATCCGTTCATTATGCAGTCCATAAATTCGCAGTTCCGACGTTTCGCTAGAATCTCATCCAGCATTGACGAGATGAACCCAACAACAGTAGAAGAGCGAGTGAAGAGCGCAGATAACTCTGCTCCTATATATAGAGGAATGAAGCCACGCCCATTGACGTCAAATTACACATTGACGTCAATCCAAACACCCCTGAGCCAAACAATTACTCACATTCCTTTGCCTTTGTTCACCTTTCTACCGATAAAATCTATCGATGACACACTTCCAGACTGCGGGCAAATTCAAACTATCATTTCTTTTCTGCCCTTTATTAAATGTACCACTGATATGATTGGCAGACTCTTTAGGAGGAATGGTATAGGTTCCATTTACAAACCTCACATCACCATCGACAAGGTTGTTGGTAACGCCAAAGATAAGATCTTCTTGGAAAACCATGACTTCAAAGCAGAAAACGTCGGCTCTGTATAGGCACCACTGCGATACAGGCCATACCATTGATTTCCAATTTGCCGACAGATTGCTCAAGTGGAAAACTACAGGACTAGAGTTATTCGTGAGGCTATCGAAATAGAGAAGAAAGGGAGTCTTAACAAACGCGATGATACTTTGAATTTGCCCGCAGTGTGGAAGTGTGTCATCGATAGATTTTATCGGCAGGAAGGTGAACAAAGGCAAAGGAATGTGAGTAATTGTTTGGATCAGGTGTGTGTGGATTGACGTCAATGTGTGATTTGACGTCAATGGGCGTGGCTTCATTCCTCTATGTATTTAGAAGCCGAGTTATCAGCGCTCTTCGCTCACTCTTCTACTGATGTTGGGTTCACCTCATCAATGCTGGATGAGATTCTAGTGAAACGTCGGAACTGCGAATTTATGGACTGCAGAATGAACGGATGTACTCCAGATAATAACTATTCATCATATTTTTCCATCCGTGAAGGAATACGTATCAGTATATATATATATATTAACTTTGCAACACTGTTTGCTTGTATTCACTGATCACTTTCACTATATGTACTTAAACAAGAATCTTACTTGGTATTTATGCGAGTTAACTTTCAAAGATTGATAGTATCTTCATTGTCGAGCATCACTAACCGGAGGTTGTAGTAAACTGACAGGTGTGGAATTTCCGTTCTCATGTGGTGTACCGTTATTGTCCTATTTTCGGATTCACTGCACTGTGGGAGTATTTTAGGTTTGTCTTGAGGTTAACTATGTCTATTAGGTTGAATAATTTATCGTTTTTTATTTTATTTGTCTTTGTTCGCTCATGATATTATTTTTATGTTTATTAACTTGTAGTTGTTCCCAGATTATCATTTTCAGGCCTTTTTGTACTTTTCTATTAGGTCTATGTCTTCTAATGTGGGGAATGTGTGTTTGTTTTTGATGAGGTGTGTAGCTAATTTTGAGCTGAATGTTTGAGGTATATATTGAGGTGTTCTTGATACCTGTCTTTTAATTTCTTTTTACATGAGGCAATCAAAAATATGTCTATATATATTATATAGATCTACCTACATGGAAATATTACTATCAATACCTTATCTTGCTAAAAGTATTCCATAATTGTACACAGTAAACGTAACAAAAAATGTTTGTATTTTACGTTCTTAAAACTTGAATTTTTTTTTCAAAATTCAATTGAGAATACTTTTATATGGTTTACCTTTTTTTATAAAAGTATGCGCCTCGGAGTCTGAACCTCTACTTGGAGTTTAAAATTACACAGAAAATTTTCTAAATAATACAGTTATAGCATAAGATTACTTCTCGGAAACTACAAAATATAGTCGGATAAATAATAAATATATACAGTATTTTCAACTTCCAAATTACGAATTAAGTGGGTTTTTTTACGGGGCATTGAAAATATCATAGTATTTCGATGAATATTAGGTATGAAAAATATTACAAGAAATTTGTTTCAGTTGTATATATATATATATATATATATATATATATATATATATATATATATCAAATCAAAGTTCAAAACTAGTTGTCTCGAATGGGGTGAAAATTAAAACTTCAAAGCAAGACAATTTGTTTCCTCGTTATTACTGCCTAGAGGTACAATGTACGAGGGTGAACTGAAGAGGGAGTGAAAATTAAATAAACATTTTGTACTGTTTGCATTCAAAGGCTGTAAAGAAGAATGCTGAGGGTGAAAAAATTAACAATGCAAGCTATTTTACAAATATTTTCTAAGCATATATATTTTTAGGAAAACATCGCTAAGAAGTAATCGCTTCTGAAAATATAAAGGAATCCAAGTTAATAAATACTGAAAAAAGACTTTAAAAATCATGTATATACTATAGTATTATTACTATATATATATCCTGAAACTACTTGGGGTTTTATTTTAAAAATTAAGTTAATTTATTGTAAACAAATAATTTAAATTACCAATTTTTTTCACGAGCATTCACCATGCGCTAACAAACTAAAAATCATTTAAAAATTGCTTCGTTATTTCTTTTTTAAATTGTTTATATTGTTTCAATCAAAAATAATATGTACTGTAAATGCTTGAAATAATTTTATTAGAATATTCTCTACATTTATCAAGCAATTAGATACTAAATGATCAGTGTAGAGCTGTAATATCTGAAAATATAACTAAACTTTATCATTTTCTTCTTGTTAAGAAGTTTATTATCATTTTAATGTGTGGAGGGTTGTGATAACGAGAACTTCTTTTACTTAAATTGTCGACGTTGTAATCGTAGAACTTCTGTATGCTGGAAGCCAAAGCTGCATAAATAGAGACATTGGACATATCGGCGAGATTTTGTTTTTTTAAAATACTATCTTATTCAATAATATTGGAATTTTTAATTTTAAAACATCATAGCTTCGCAGTAAAAACAACACAATAAACAATTTTAGCACTAATAAAAGTACCATGGTTTAATTTTCCCAAGCAAGGTAATATATAAGAACACACACACACACACACACACACATATATATATATATATATATATATATATATATATTAATCTGGGAAGTTTTACTACTTAGGCCTATATTGGTTTTGCATTTTTGTAGTAAAGAGAATTTAACCTATTTATATATAATGTATATAAATCTTTCCCGTTGAGAACATGAAAAACGTGACAAAAATATCAATATATTTAATTTACGTTTTTACATTAAGTAATATTTACATAACTGCTCATTTTCATGATATGTAAAAGCGATATTTAACCAAACAAATACAGTCGAAGAAGAAAATGGTGGATAGATAAATTTCAATCACAGGTGACTATTTAAACGAGGTGAAATTAGGGACAGTAAAATGTAAATCTCTTTAACGCAGAAAGGGGGAGAGGAGTTAATGGAGAAAGAGATTAAAGAAATCTCAAGTAAAAATGAGAACGTCGTGGAGTGTAAATTGGATTAACTATAACAAAGTTGGAAGATAACCAAATATCAACTTACCTTAAAGTATAAACGGTTTTGTTATTAGAGTTTCTTGTAAATGTTATAATGCTTTAAAAAAATAATTATGTATTATTAGATCAAATTTTTATTTCAAAACCTGCTTGGTATTCGAAACAATTGAAACAAAGTTTTAAAGTAGCTAAGTTCAAATAATGCACATTAATATATAATTCTAGCTGAATATATCCTTCTAACTTTTGAGAATATTGCGAGAATATTGAGAACTCGAAATACTATACTAATTATTCAAAATTTTAGAACATAATTTCCGTAGTATAATTTTGAATAAATATTCAACCAAAATATATTCCAGATTAAAAATATTATATCAGTATTTAACACTCTGAGAACTTTATCCGCACGCAGAAAAATAGCTATGACATTAAAAATGACTGGTCACATTTGACGTGATTCCTGTTTTGCTGTTCGACGTGGAGCATGAACTTTAACAGAAACATTAGTATGATGAAACCTGTCAGGAGATCCATGCTGACTTGGACGGGCATTATCAATTGCACTCTCACCTGATTAATCTCACGTGCTAGCATCCCACGTGATTAATTTAACGTTCGTACCTTAAGTATAATTTCAAAGATTTTATCAAATATTTAACCAATACGTAGAACTGTTAGAAGAGCGATACGGAAAAAAGCATAATTTGTTTTAAAAAAACAAGCAATATAAACTAGGCCTGAAATGTTCAGTAGCAGTCATCAACTTAAACAAATTTAATTTACAAAATAGGTTGTCTTTTGTATCATCTTCTTATATTTTTATGTACTTTACAAACATTCGGTGGAAACCTAGAAATTATGTTTACCGGTGAGAAACCATTCGGTGAGAAACCTAATTACTTCGTGGGTTTGTTAGAACGTAACTTACTAAGGAAACAGCTACGGGTGACTTAGATTTTAATAATCTTGTAAGCTTAACATAATTTCAATTTTGCAAAATGGTGTCAGTAATAACCTCATTTTATTACTGACTTTAATTACGTCACAGTTTGAAAATTACAGAAAGTAAAAATACTCGTCCTCGACTCTAGTTTAGTTGCTGCTGAATATCAGCCTGTAACCTACGTAGACGTTCCGTAAATATATAGAGTATTCTTTAAAAGTTATTAAAGATTGTTCATAAGTAATTATTTGTACTAGGATGTAATCAGTGAAACCAAAATCATTACAACAGTCTACTTTAACGAATATTCATTCTCTAAGTCAATAAAACATCATATTCAATTCGTAAAACCATTTGTAACATTAACTTATATTCCTTTTTATTCTTATATAAATGGTGATCAATTTTGTATCCCTTAGGAGAGTGAGATCCGTAGGATTCTGTGTTGTATTGAAAGCAGGAGTGGTTATTTCGGTTTGATCCTTTTTTCTGCAGTACAGGTTCTGTTATATCGCTCCGATATAGGTCTGTTTAGGTCCAGAAAAATTACACACAATTTCAATTGTGTTGAATCTAATACTTGGAAAATCCATCTTAAGAGAAGAGAATAGTTTGTTGCGTTGTAAAATAAATTATTTCATTTCCGTTCTAATAAATTTTAGTTTCTGGAACACTTTACTGTTCTCGAACCATCAATGAGTTTTTACTAATGAAATAAATATTGCATACCCCTTAAAAATTTACCACTTTTGAAATTATCTTATTTCCTTTGGTACTGAAATATTTTTATAATTAACTATAACTAGTCCTCAACAAGCCTTTTCATGACAAAATTGTATTTTGTTACTTCTTAGCAAACAAAAGTAGAGGGTGTTTTTGGGCTTCATGACAAACAGCGTTCTATGAGAAATATAGCTAATTAATGAAATTTATATTCTAAATTTATAAAGAAGATAAATATAGACTATTACACTATATACAGTAAAGACTAAATCCCTAATTAATATAAACATATCGCAAACCCTATGTACCTGTTTGAGAACAAATATTAATCTCAACTGCTATATACTTATACTTTACATCCGATTCATTGAATTGCTGGCTCTTGAACATTTTTTAAAAATTCTCATTTACAACAACAAGTAACATCTCATTAAAAAAAGAATACTATACATTTATATCTTCTCCTATCTAATATTAAATTCCTTCTATTAGCTCACACTCTCCTGATATATATCTGGTACAAATTTTCATTAGTTAATAAAGTACGTTTTTATTAATCCAATCCAGCTCTTATTAGTCCAGCTCTTCCATCTCTTATTCCTTCAGTACCTTCCACTCCTGAGTGCCACATACTCCTTCTCTTCTCAATTTTTGTAACTTTCGTTTACCTCAATGATCCATTTCTCCGAGACGTCTCTAGTTTACCAGTCCGGAACATATCGTTACATAACATTATCGTAAGGGACCAAAACTGTTTCACTGTCTATTCCTTGTGTTTATGTTACTGTACCTAACTAGAACCTCACTCTAATTGGCAAACGTAAGCATAACGGTGGGACATATATAATAAACAAAGAAAAACCTGTCACCTAATTCAACTTTAAAGCTCGTACATTGTTGACTGATATTACAACATTCCTTGTCCACAAAATCACATCGCATTTATTGGTTCAAAAACTGTAGCTTTTACAGAAGGGTCCATTAACGTGTCACCAAGATGCTTTTAGCACAAAGTACATTCATTTTAACTCGTTTACCAGGCATTAACGTGAAAAATATGAACATTGTTAAACGCGAAAACAAATTTCATTTAAATTTTACTCCAAGTGTCTTGTATTACTTAAAAAGAGTATATTTATCTCGACCCTAGAACTAAACATAACGTCTAAAATCTAAGGATTTTTATCAAGACAAAAACTAGAAAATTATCTAAAGCAAAATTAAAATCGGCATTTCTTGGACTGTCCTCAATTCATATCATTCATTTCAGCAATTTTTCAGATCATGAGCACTTATCCTTGGGATGAAATAGTTCCTAAATGTGCCATTTTAATGGTTCTTGCAGTATAGATCAATATTTTAAAGGGTTAAAACCCATTGATTACTTTACGAGAAATAAAGTAAAGCTCATTAAAACGTCGCAAGAGACATCGAGTTCAGTTATATAAAAAGCAAAAACTAAATTAATTATGAGAATAAATTTTTCGTAAGTATTGAACTAAAACACTAATATATATATATATATATATATATATATATATATATATATATATATATATATATATATATATATATATATACATATGGTGAAATAAAATAATTTTCATAAACAAGAATATACGAGTATTACTTCATTTTATTGTTGATTGAAGCTTTTCGCTAATTTACATTATTAGCATTTTAAAATTTTATAAATCACTGTCCAGTTATGTGACTAGAGTAAGAATTACTGAGTCTTACTCTAGTCACATAACCTGACAGTGATTTATAAATTTTGAAAATGCTAATGTAAATTAGCGAAAAGCTTCAATCAACAATAAAATGAAGTAATACTCGTATATTCTTGTTTATTAAAATTATTTTATTTCACCATACATATCAACAAGAAAAAATAATTAATTTAAGGATTACAATATATATATCAGTTAAGGAATTAATTTACTTAGTGTAAATTAGTCGTGTTAAACGAGTAAATTATGTAAATACTCGAAGATTTTCAAATAAAGAAAAACTACATTATTATTAAAAACCAAAAGAGATGATATAATAATAGTTTTTGTAATAAAAATTCTTCTTATATACACTCATATTTTAAAAAATTAATTCACTACAAATAGTCGAACAAGGGACCTCATAATTACCATTTCTCCTTCTCTTCTACTTGACTCTCTAAATTAGGAGTAGATAATGAGTTAGACCTTCAGCAAACCTATCATTATCTTTTCTGATTCTATATTTACAATCGTCTTCAAGTATCTATTGGTGATTATAGGTAAATAGAATCGTAAAATTCAATTTTGTATAAAACGTAATTTTGTAACCCTATTTTTCATTTTAATATTTACTTTCTTTGAAATATAATATAAAACTAGTAATTAATTTACAGGATTATTGTGGGCTATAGAAAAATATTTTAGCATCATATAGGCATTCCCAAATCTATGAAGTTGTCTACTTGTTACAGCTCTTGTCGCAGAATTTCACACATTACACCATAACAACCTGACACCAATCGTGTACAAAACTCTTCTGCTATTTATGTCAGAAAAATAATTTATAATAAAGGAAGAAGCACCTTACTCTACAATAAAATACTTTTTTTTTTACTGTAGTGTTACATTAATTTTACTTCAAAAAATTATATCATTATCTATTTGAGTGCATTTTAATTTGTTTCTAAGCCCTATGCAGACATAAAATAAAACGTTTTCATAGTTTATATACTGTCCTAATTGAAAACAAATTATTTCAAACGGGTCGAGAGATCCGGATAAACAAAATTATAATCAGTCTGATAAAATAAAAAAGCAGTTCTAATAACACGAAAATTCAAACAAATCTAAATTCTATGTTTTAAATTAGAATTTACACAACTTTGATAAAGGTATAAATTATTTAATTCAATAACACATTAATATGGAATAGGCAATATTTTAAAAACCATTATTATGTATACGTTAAAAGTTAAATTAGCTATATTTGAGACCTCTTTGAGTATAGATGGCTCAGCATTCTAGTATTCCGCTCCCCTACGTTATTTATGTTTCGGTAAACAACAGAGTAAAGACCCCACCAAGGCTATAATTAATTTAGTGATAATAGAGAGTGATGATCGAAGGGTGAGTAGAGGGTGGTATTTCTGATTTATTGGAATACATTTTTACAACACGTGAAGAACGAGTGAGGGGAATATGGGGGTGAAGAAAGAACATCCGGGTCAGTTGGGTACCAGCAATATCCTTATACTACAAATACTATTACCTATTGCTAAACAATAAGAAATTCAACCTGTGTTTGTCAATAACAATAATAAATATACTTTTCCGGTGGTTTATTTTAATTAAAATCAAGATAAATAAATCCTTGTGTGTGTATGTGGTTGTGTGTGTGTTTCTGTCTATATTTGTATGACAACCTGCTTTTTCGACACACATACATTTACAGTAGCAAAGGCTCAGATTTCGCTTTGCCTAAATCGTTAACCTAGTTTAAGTATTAAAAAATGTTCTACCTTTAATTAAATATCCCAATCATGCTGTAGTGATTGCTGATTATATAGGCTCTTCTTTACATCTCTGACCTACACTAAATTAATCTATATGAATTTTCTACAGTGTTTTCCACTGTTTATTTGTGATCCACTTATCAATCAGAATTTTCATCACACCCTTTTACTGTATTTCCCTCAGACATCGTCCCTGTAATTGGAACATTACTTTATTTCAATTGTATTTAGACGTTAAGGAACAAACCTCAAAAAATGTTTTACACTAAAGTCTATTGCAAATAAACGTATCAAATACTCCTTACTTAGTCAGTTATCTTCAGATTTTTTTTAACAATGAGGCGTATTTCAATTCTACTTATCAATATCCTAATAAATGAATCCTTATTGGTTACTAACAATTTACCTTTTTTTAAGAGTGATGCTTTAATTAATGAATAGATAATTCAATACTTTTACACCTAACTTTCTGTTGGTTATATCAGTTGCACGTTTATTTATTATTTTGAATTCTGTCAAAATGCATTTTGTTGAGGAATACCCATGAAAATGGAATACCTCTAATGGATCTCGCTAAAATATAAATCTACAGTAATTTTTTTAAACCCAGTTCTCTAATACAAGAAGTCGTATCTTCTAAATATTCTTTGAAATTGTAAAAATGTTTTGGTGGTAAAAAATTTAGGTGTTAAAATGAATTGAAAGGGGCAAAAGTGAAACAAATAAGACACACACACACACACACTTATAAATACATACATATATATATATATATATATATATATATATATGTGTAAATATATAAAGTGTGTTTGTGTGTGTGTGTGTGTGTGTGTGTTTGTTTGTATGCCTTACTGTTTTAAGACTAATACAGTTTGATTTTTAATATATTTAATTGAGTTATTTACTGTCAAGCATGAATGAACAAGGAATCTTTATATTATAGAAAATAAAGATTGCTTATTTATTAATATTATTATTTTTTTTAATTCTAAATTTAGTTTTAACTATGCGAACTTTAATGAATGTTTACATTATCTATAAATATTTAAATAATGACATAAAATAATATAGCTTTCTTTACGTGCAATAACATTTTGTTGTCTTTGTTGAACCCCTATGTATTGCCTAAATAATGAATATTCTACATAGTAGGCCTATTTATATTTACAAATAGACTTTAAAATGTTTTTTGGAATATCATTCTATGAGCCGTGAACTGCTAATTAATTGGATCTCATATATCTACAAAACAAAACCTAGACGTATAACAAAAATGTAGTAATATAAAAATGTTGTCCAATGTTATAGTTTGTTTTTCATAGATGATTTTTTTTTAAAAACGCTTGTAGAGCTCCACTGGATCAAAACTGATTTCGACACCCCTCTGGTCACGCCCTCCCTGTAAATCACGACCCCCCTCTCGACACCCCTCTCCCATTCCACTATTCTGGACTGTTGATAGTCATCTAAAAGCATTGGAGTCATAAACAGTATAACATACTGCAATCTTTGTTCTGTGAAAATAATGGAGTACAGCTTTTATGGAAAACTTCAACCCAGTAACGCACACACTAGCGTGAGCGCGCATACACAAGTACCACCTGTGAGATTCCTTGGTGACATCCATCCTTATAAGCCACGTTTATTACTTCAGTATATAATTGACCAGTAATTATAACCAACACAGTATTGTATAAATTATCTTTAAGTTTTTGTCTGAGGAAGGGAAAGGTAATGCGAGGAACAGTGTCGTTATTTCACTATCTAACAAAATTCTATTAAATAAAAAAAAACATTTGTGAAGGAAAGTATAGCTATAAACGAATCAATTAAATGTATTATTTTACTTACTAGAACGCTTCGGAATTTATTTGTTGCCTTCACAATTTCGTAAGCCTGAACGTGAAAAGAAATTAGAGTACCTAATTCCTCAATAAAACTAGTAGACTACACTGTAATACAAGAAATAAAAAATACATCCTTTAAATTAGTCCTACTAAAGTGAATACAGTAAAATCCATAAAATGGAAATCAGAAAAATATGCATGTTACGAACACTGAAACAAAAGGCTAAAAACAACAATGAATATTTACAAACTAACAAAGATGACTATGTACTTCGAGTAACAAAGTAGCAACCAAACAGGAAGACTAAAAATATAAATATAAACAAGAAATTTAAAACAAGTTATATAATTAATTAAAATGCGAAACATTATCTTAAAGACATTATCGTTAAAGATGCTTTTAACTTAAGTTATATATCAATGTTTATTAAGTGCTACACAGCTTAACAAAATCCTTTTCAAGCTTCTAACTTATTGTATATTTTTGTATTCTTTCTCAACCTATTTTCCTTCATAAAAAACTTCACTCGAGTCCTATTTACATGAATTTCAGAAAACGTTGTTTTACTCCAAAATGAATAAAATTTCCGTTTCCCGCTATTTTCAACCAAGTAAATATTATTGGATACAAATTTTATAAATATTTCTTTGATGCATTTTTAATTTGTACTACATATCTTATTCTTCATTTGAATGCTACTCCGTTTATGGATCCATAGTGAGCTAAAATCGTCTGTTTGCAGATCTTCGAAACAGAACGACCTATTTTAGTTCTTAGTTGCTTCATTAACACTTTTTTACGATAATAATTTATTTTAGTTAAACAATAAACTACCCTTCTAGAAATATTTTTAGTTAGTTTCCAAGGCTGAGTAATGAAACATTAGAGTTATAATAGTTTAGTTGGTAATAATAATTGATAATAAATAGTTTCTGTACCAATTTACTCTAAAGAAATTAACCACATATTTTTGTAATTCAATATTAATTTTTTATACATCAATTTCTCATATTATCTTTCGTAAGTCTTAAAATGTAAATAAGTTAAATTGGCGAACATCTATAAATTTTTATTTTAAATTTTAAGTTTAAGTATAATCATTAGTTATGTTATTATTATATTTTAAACATATAACTTAAATGTAACATAATAATATGTAAACATATAATTTATTTATCTATAGTTTTTTTAATGCTTATATAAAACCTAGTTGTATGTATTATAACAAAAAGTGTTAAAAAACATGAAACAAGAATAAAATGTTTTGTTTAAATAATGACTTTTAATGGTATTTTCTTATAAGACTAAGTACAATATCATATAATAATTTTTAAATTAATTCTGTGTATATTATTGATGAATCTAAGCAAAAGTAAATTAATTCATTTTACAAATCCTATAGCACTGTACTAACACCACTTTCTTGACAAATACCCCTGTCATTTTTTGCAGGTTATAAAATCTAATTGCAATGGGTTTTTTAAGACTTCTGAAAATAATATTTATTTCTTTTACTAAACACTTGACAAATTACATCTTCTTTATAATTTACATCTTACTTATTTTATATATCTCAGTTATTGCAATATTTTTTACCTAAGATTACAAGCTTTAAACCTTTCAATGCTTACATATAATAACTCCTTTGTTACAATATAGAGCGGCTTAAGGGATACAAGATAGATAATGTGTGACCTTCGATACCTATCAGCCACCCATTATTATCTGAGGAGTACATTCTCACAGGCTGAGTTGATTGGAGGCTGGAAATGAACAAGGATTATTTCGTATCACCTTCTAACTTGAGGAAGAACCAAGTACTTTTAGCATAGTAAAAGTGTTTTACCCAAAGAAGTATTCAATCGTCTAGGTTGTTTGTTCCTGTAAAAATTATTATTTACCTATCAATGATATTTAACCGATCGATCTCCCTTTTATACTTAAAAATAAAATTAATCCATTTTGTTTATAAACCATACTTATACAATAATCTCTAAATTATAAATTACAGCTACAAAAAACTAAGTAATAAAACATTACTTTATTAAAATATAAAAATACGATTGTTAAGAATTCGTTTAATTAAAGTATTATTTATGAAATAGCCTTTCAATTTCTCAAACATAAATTTTTATATGTGTGAAGTAAAAAACTGCTATGTCTGCATTACGCTTTCACTTAGAAACATGAATATTAAATTTTCAGTTTTTAATAGTTAAATAATGTATGACTTTCTCGAGGGCCTGGTGAGTAATTATTTAAATTAAATCAAACGGATGGCATAAATTTAAGTCCCATTTAGTATTATTGTAATCAATGTTTCGTTTTAGTAATTGGATTTGTTTCCCAAACATTTTTTAGATCTTTTTAAATTTTATGTTCCAAAGAATTTCAATTCTTTGTACCCTAATAAAAACGTTTTATATATTTAACGGATAGTGCTAATTATGGAATAAATTATGAGCTGGTTGAATATTGCGTCAAAAGTTTATTTATTTAGTAGAAAGTATTATGAAACATAAAGTCCTTAGATTTCAAATGAATAATGTGAGAAGGCAAAACATCAAACTCCTACACTTTAACAAAGATATTTTTTACCTATAGTTCTGCTACCTCGTCTTTCCGCACTCTCATTTATTTAATGTTATCGTTTATTCAAAAGTTATATCGAGTGCTTAAATAAACAGGAGTGCTAATTGTGGTTTCTTATAGATTACTTGATCGTAAATTTACAAACTGTTAAATAGTTAAGATAAATAAAGATAACATAGATTAGTTATCAATTAATACCCTAAAACCATCCACAAAAGAGAAATTATGAAGATGTTATCCTCAACAAAAATAGCCGAAACCCATTAAAAAACGCTGTTTAAAAAATATTTTACTGATTTTTAATAATTAGAATGTTATACAATTTTCAAAAAAATGTTTTTAAATCCTATTCAATCTAAAATTATTTTGTCTGAACTCTGTTATCATATTTTTCTGCAAAGAAAAGCCAGCCCCATTTCTATAGAATCCCGTAATGTTCGATATTTCCTTTCAGCTCTAAAATAATATCGCCCTTTACTCTGTCCACTTGGTAAATCAGTACTTTAGCTTGGAAACTCTCTGAAAAACCCTGAGGCCTAATCCTACCCCGTTCATTTCCTCGACTACTATGATGTTGTCTCGCATCCCCTTGTGAGTATAATTTCCTTTCAACCCCTCTATAAAGCTCTTAGAATTTACTTTGGAGATACGCTTATCACTTCCGGAAATGCGACGACGTCTGTAATACTGGGAAAGTTAGCTTTGCCCACCATCCAAAGTGTGTGTTTTCCCAAAGAATTGTCAAACAAAAAAAAACCTTCAATTTAAATAAATGTTGATCTTTTTCAAAGTTATCATTAAAAATTATTTTTTTTATTGCAAAAAACATAAGTTCGTTGCAATATTTAAATTTGAGCAATTTACTGAAAAATGTATTGGGCTACAGTATGTAAAATTGTTAACATACACGTAAATGTAATTCATTTTTGTGTGAATAAAATTATATATACACGCACATATGATTGGAAATTATTACTAATATTCATATATAATATAAATTATTTTATTGTTTAATATTTATTTGTTGAATTACAAACATTTCAAGAACAAGAATATTTATAAATCAACGAGCCTGTATGCGTGTGTGTGTGTGTATGTGTGTGTGTGTGTATGTGTGTGTGTGTGTGTGTGAGAGAGAGAGAGAGAGAGTGTGTGTGTGTGTGTATGTATGTATGTATTTATGTGTTTGTTGTAAAACAATAATATTTTACTTGACTTAATATGTTTATTACAAGTATTTATGGTTGATTACACTATTTTACTCCAATTCAGGGCCTTTAGAAATGTCTTTGTTAATTATTTGGATTTTATAAAAGTGACTTATGTCTATAGATATAGATTTTCGATCAATAACGTTGTAATTTTATAGGTTAGTTCTTCAGATTTTTTTTTCACTTTACACTCTGTATTTTCACAGATATTTCATGATTTCAAAGTACAGTATATACAATCGCAATTTATGGGTTGCTATTTGAAAATTTGATTTTTTGATTTAAGAAATGTAATATTTTCTGTAACAAAATAATTAATATGTTTTAAAACATTAATATACAGGTCATTATTTGTTTTATTTTACTAAAAATGTTTTTAATGATTACAAATGGTCATAGTGTGCCGTAATCCTACATCTGGTCAACGTCATTTGGAATCACCCTCTTTCCCAGAGATCATTAGCTTTCTTCACCCTCTGCACCTCCCCTAGTCATTGATATCAATCTATATCACCCTATTCCCTCTCCATGTATGCTGCCACTACAAATATCGCTCCCCTTTAGAGAGGAAATAAAAGCGATCTGAAATATTATAATATTCCACTTCCTTGAGCCAATAAAGACCTAAATTTTGCAAGCATACTTCAAAGGAAGAGGTAAATATTGAACCAAGGAGCAATTTGAAGTGTATCAAGCCGCAGTAGAAAATAAATACGAGAATGACTTGATATTTCCATTTTGTGATTGAGGTTGAAGATCTTAAACCTTAGATGTTTGAAAGTACTTGGGTTTTTTCTGCGTTTATTAGTGAAATATTAGGCAGTTTATTTTAAGTTGTAATTAGAAATTTTTGTAATTTTATCGAATGTTTTAATAGTGTGTAATAACAACTAACAATCGGTAGGGTAATTTTCGGATACTTTCAATAAAGTTATAATTATAAAATAAAGGATTCAAAAACAAGATGGTAATAAGGCTGAAAAGTTGTATTCGAATATTTCACTTTGTTTCATGTAACTGTATTTTTTACACAAGAATGTTGCCAGATAATTACCAAACTTTATGAAACAAATTAAAGTTGTAAAAGTTGTATTGCTCCATTAAAATGTTGTCATGACTATTATAAACATATCGAAACAAAATTAAGGCTTGGTAAAGTATATTTTTAAAACTCCCTAATCATTAATTACAGTTAAGACGTAATTTTCCCCAAAACTTTGAGAATAAGTAATACTGTTTACTTACTTAAATATTTCAGGCGTTTAAGCTATTACCGCCTATTTATCAATTTGCAAATGAATATTTTACTAATTTATAATATGCCTTAAAATATATTACACGAACAGTCGAGATCTTCGGGTGTTCAAATTTAATTCGTTGAGTAAAATTGTTAGACATTTCAAGAATTGTTTTTAAAACATTTAATTATTATAAATAATTTAAAGTTTAGGAATACTTTAGAAAAATAAAAAAAGTTAGTTGAAAAAATTCAATAAGCAAAATTAAAAATTACACACACACACACACACACACACACACACACACACACACACACATATATATATATATATATATATATACACACTCACACACACAAAGATTCACCTATGTGTATATATTTTACACATTTTTACACAAAATCAGAATTTATCTTACAATGATTTTACAATAACATTCTGCTACAGACATTCAATTCAAATGTTTTTTTGTGTTTTAGTCTTTGCTGATCTTAGGAAAGTGTTCCTAAATACTTCATACAGTTATTATTATATTCTGTTTTCATTATTTATGAAGTCACATACCAAGACACAATATCTTTAGTTACAGATTGATATGTTTGAATTAGACTCAAGTTTACTAGTTTGGCCTCTACAATCTAATTTATGTAACGGAGTCAAACGGCGTCTCATTTGTGGAATCTTTGCTCGACAGTAACCCAGTACCAGGTGTCTTGCCTTCTTAGTGAAGCATTTCTAAATGCAGCAGTTCCTACTATCGCCGTAAAGGTATTTGAAAGTGTGGAACCGTTCAAATAAATGAAAAAATGGGTCGGCAGCGGTTTTAACATCAAGTCCTTACAAGACAGACCGAATGATTGTGAAAATAGAAAAGCAAAGGGCAAAACAATTGAGAACTAATTTAAAGAACTAACAAATATTTTTAAAGTGATAAGATAAAAGAAGGTTGGTTGCGTTGCTCAAACTGTTTGCAGTGGGCACATGAAGAATGCTCTGATTGTGAAATAGAGGAGAGAAATTTGATATTTGTAACAAATTAGGCCTACAGCCTATGGAAAAAATATGATTAGTAGCTTCATTATGTGTGCTTATAAATTAGAAACAAATGTTTAACTACTGGTTTTGCACATGCAATGTACATAACAGTTAAAATTAAATATGTTTACTTTATATACAATTCTAAAGTTATTTTTATCTTAGGTGGCCACTTTGCCAATCAGGGCAAAGTGGCCTTTCGTAGATGCAAGCAATAACTGTTATACATCTAAAACGTTATAGGATATGGCAATTATATTTTTGTTGTGTCAAACGAACATATTGAACTTATTATTACCACAGTTAAACCTGAAATTATATAATATTTATATTGTACAGTAACGGTTTTTCCTTAGAGTGACCACTTTGCCCACCCTTTCCTTACTACTTTGCTTATATTTAGTTGTTTCTTAACAAATGGTTCATTGCTAATTTTTTCTTCTTTTCATTTGTAGATTGATTTTATTAGTATTAAGTGAACCATATACTATGAATATTTTTTAAATTTTTTGTTTTTCTGTATTACTTTTTCTACAAGAACTAAGCTATGAAACCCTCAGGTTGGTAGCAAATCTTTTTTAAATTATTAAAATTTTCGGAAGTGGTCATCATAGTAAGAAAAATACGTAAAACAGGTTTTCAAAGTTAAATCTAGTTGTATTTATACTTGGTTTTGTTTCTATCTCAA
>JBAIZL010000002.1:48489228-48494228 GCA_036971475.1 Prosapia bicincta
ATGCTTCTTCCTCCTAGATATTGTACCTCTTACTGGTTTAGGCTAACACTCTACCCTTTTTTTCGGTCCTCTAAAAGATCAATTAGTAAATTCGCATTTAATACCTAGAAGTATTACAATAATAGAATATTATAATTTATTCATATTCATGATATATTCCTACTATTATTCAATTAAATTTCTTGCAGATAAATATAAGATCTATCCTAATCATTTAATTATTGACTGCAATGTCTCTTAATTTATTATTAAAAATGTTTACCTTTTATTAAAACTGTGATATAAAGATTTGACTTTAATTCAAATCCTTCTAACGGAATTTTCAATTGTTAATAAAATGTGTTTTTATTCATCCAAACAAGTTCAAATGCATTTCCTTAATCTGTAGTGGATAATAGTTGACGTTATTACAGTTTTTTCAAATATTTTTTCATTAATTTAAATATTAACTTGATGCCTAAGCGGAATCGAACTTACAAACTAAATTTATGTAACGTACTTTTAAGAATAAAAATACTAAATGCAGTATTAACCATTCTTGTAAAACGCAACTGTCTACATAACCAAAATTATTTTGCATTGAATATAATTATTGTATGAGTATTATTCATTTACACTTCAGTGGTTACTTTCTTAATCTGTTAAGATTAAGGCATTTCTATCTGTTTGATAGGAAATGTGTTTTAAAATCTCAACGGTATTGAAGGTGTTACGAGACACATAAATCACCTCAAAATTACAATGTTTTTATTTTGATATTGCATCTTCCATTCGTAATGTTGTTTAAAATCACAATGATTGTTTAGCATTGTAGGAACTCCTCCTCATTTATATTTAGTAATAGCCTTTATATTTATTGCACTTTTCTTAAGCTTCTAAATTATATGCGAATATCACAAAGACGTAACATTAAATATCCTACATAACCAGATTAAATCACCGAAGTTAAACATAGTTCAAAAATACAATAAAATATTTACTGACAAACCAATATAAATAAACCTTCTGTAAGGATGAAATGTAATTGTTCATTCCGTAAATATAAAAGTTTAGTAAAACTAAAAATCAACATTTTTTAAAAATTTAAACGTTAATCGTGTAAGAAAATTCCTACATTAAAATTTTAGAGGAAGGTTTTAATGTGTTTAAAAAATTACTAAATTTTACAGTTAATACAAGTATATTTTCTAAAGTATTTTTTTTTTAAATTTTGGTTAAAATCATTTTCAAAGTTAGATACATTTTATTCAGTTTTCATACTCATTTTCTGGGAGTATGGAACGATACTTATAAATTGTATGTTTCTTTATACCTAGTATGTGTGTCATTATTTGTTGCTTTTAGGTTCATTGTTTTTTTTTTATTTTTACTTGAAGTCGTCAAGAATGTAATATAAATGTATGATATAATGTATGTAACTCAATGTATTTATTTTAGTCATATATTGATTCTATTAAGCAACACTTAATATTTATAAATATTCACTTTTTAATGGTCTACTTATAAAAATAACTTGGTTAAATTTAAACTTAATTAAATTTTAAAAATTATCTCATTATAAAATCAGAGGAACGTAGCTTAAACCACACATATTCGGCTGTTATCCAATAATTTAAATTCTGTTTCTTGTCAATTAAATATTAACATGCTTCCAAGAATTATAGGAAACTACCATGATGATTTATGTAATCCCGGTTAGGACCACTAGACAACATCGTTACGTCATAATAATGTGCAATGGCTGATTAATTATTGTTACTCTGGCATGTGGAATTTCGGTAAACGGAACATTTCCCATACGATTTGGCAAAAATCCTTTCTTATTCGTAAACAGTTATCCTCTTTTATAAAACTTTATCCTTAATAGGACTTTAAATTATGTTTGTCTTATTACTTTCTTTGTTTGTTTTTTTTTAATATCAACTTTAAAAAATAATGTTTAATATCAAAGAGTAGTGACAACGTTTATTTATAAAGTACAAATAAGACATCTTATGTATTTAATTCTACTAAACATAAAATTCTGTAAACAGTACAATTCCAAATAGTGGATCCATGCGAATAAAGGTTCATTTAGCTTCTTTGTAATGAATTATACTTGAATATAAACAATAAACAAACATTATAAAGAATGGTATAAATTTGACAATAACGTCAAAAAAGATGAAACCTATCGTCAAGAATTTTGTTGCACACGATTACCTGCGTTATTCTTTAGGCTTTGTATCTAATAAAATAACGACATCCTGAACTTAAAACTGAAGTAAGTTTATAAAACCTTACTGACATTAAACTTTATCAAAAGCATTAGGCCAACTTCTCCAGTCTATTGAATTTAACATTAATGAAGCAAATTAACCTATGCCGATCATTTTGTAAAACAAATTACTGTACTTTTGAATTTAATACAGAAACATTTCACAAAACATAAGTAAACTAGTGAAACGTACTCCTAAAAACTAAATTTTAAAAAGGGAGAAGTGAATAATAAATATAGTTATGTAAAAAAGCTGACGTCCTTAAAATACAATAGGAACTACTTTTTTATTTCTCAGATAAGCTTAATTATTTTTCTCAGCTATTGGAACACTGTTTTATTCTTTAATAATCCGTCCTTCCTATCTTGATACAAGCTTAACACGCTAAGTGTCGTTAGAGCTAGTTACAAGGTGATCTTGTTAAAATCAAGCTAAGCGTTTTTACATGGGTAATTGTTTATAATATGCTGACATCATGCAAACATTCAATTGAATAAATATTCTGTATACTTTGCATGGAAGGAAACGTTTCATTAAATTTTAACTGAAATACGAAGTGTGTAATTTGATTTTTTATCATTATGTGTATGAATAGATGGGAGTAAATTTGGTGTTCTTTTATTGGTTCTGTAAGAACCAGGGAAATTTCTTTCATTGAGAATAAGAGCCCATTGTTTGCAAGTATTATTAGAATTGCTCATACTAAGGTTCTTGAATGTTATAAGCAATACATCAATTCTCGTGTTTTAATGATGATGATGATTAATTTCAGACGGAAATTTTTGTTATATACAATTATGTAAAATGTGTTCCTTGTTTTATGTTGTCTGACATCATGAATTTATTTTAACTGAAGATAGGCAGTATGAATAGGCAATTAATTTAATAACTGAGTTACATTAACTTTCAAACTATTATATGGTTTTAAAACCTGCCAAAACGTGAAATTTTTAAAGACTTTTATTAAAACCAATTAAAATTTGGAAGGTATTTGAATGAATATAAATTAAACAGAAAAATTATTGCTACCAATATTATATTGGTAGCTTGTTTACCATACCTGTTACGAACATTGTCGTTCTTCAAAAAAGTAGCAGATTTAAGGTTTGTTAATCTAATTTGCCTGTACAACCAAGTCTCTAGAATGTACAAAAAACATTGTGTTTCCACTAAAAATCGGCAAATTTAAAACTATTAAGTAATTTTTATTAATTTTACAAACTATCTTGTACTCTATATCTATAAAATTAACACTTCTATACTTCTGAGACTTTATACATCTACACTTCTTCACCACTGAGAGATTTACTGGTTTGAATGTTTTACAATTATGACTTTGTGACTTCTCGGTTGACACATAAAATGTTTTGTTTGGTTAGAATATTCCAATAAATGTGTGAATGATTGTATCTGGTGCCTGAGAATCACTACTACCTATTGTCTATTACTTGTACGTCTAGATAAACTATCATGTTGGATACAGTGTTTTAGTTAATTCTCGTGTCTGGAGAGATAACCTGCAAACTTTTTATTGCAACAAAATTCAACCTAATTTCTGGCGTTATTACAATAAGTTATATTATTAACCATGTTTCACTGCAATCATATAACGTTGAAGAAACTTATTTACATACTTTTGTTTTAAATAAACAAAGTAAGTTGTACATACTTAATTGAAATCGCACAGGCTGATGGAGAAAGTTTGTTTCAGATGCAAATTGCCACAAAGTCACAAGAAAAACTGAGGAAGGCCTGAAAACTTTCAGAGATAAAAAACGAAAACTCCGAAAGAGCCAAAAGGAAAGATGAGTCAGTCGAAGGATAAATTTGATATCAAAGACATGTTTTTTTTTACAGGACTCCAATGCAAGTGGTGTGGAATTTTTACATGAACAGATTTCTGATTCAAAACCACTGGTTTGAAGGATCAAAGTATGCAAATCATGATACATTGCACCTGAAAATTATAATAATACAGACTTTTCATTTGGAGATTATGTTGTCAATTTTCAGGGCAATTTGTTCCCAGGGAAGGCCGTCGAGAAAAAGACAGCTGATTACATTGTTTCGGTTATGGAGCAAACTAAGAAGAGATGGAAATGGTCATCAAAGACAGATGCTAGTTTTTATGATGCAGAAGACGTTTTATATAGCATAAACCCACCCAAACAAATAAGTAACGGAGATTTATTTCAAGTGATTGGTTTAGATGACTAAGAATAAATTATGGTTGAACTGCAAAGCCTGAAGAATATAAAAAAATTAAATTATAACTTTTAAAATTAATTTTAATACTTTTAAATTTGTTTCTGATGCTCTAGTAGAGTTTTGTGGGGTTACATTGTTACAGTGCTCTTTTTCAATTAGTTTCTACAGAAAAAACCAAATCGCCACAATGTCCCCAGTATTGTAGGGTGAGATTGTGACAAGTATTATTGTTTATAATTAGGTCATAGCTAAATGTTTAGTTTGTTTTATAAAATTTATTTAGTAAAAACAGTACCTTAGAACAATTTTTTAAATTACATCACGGCTTAATTATTTTCTATATTAATATATATTATATTAGGCGTTTTCACTAAACATTTACATTCTGATGGTGTTTAAGATATAGGCTACATCATGATATATTCTGAAAAATATTTATACAACTCTCTAAAGTAAAACAATTTTCTGTGTTAGATTTATTATGAAGTAGTTTTAAAAGAAGTGCATCTCCATTCTTTCATCGATAACATTTCA
>JBAIZL010000002.1:48499228-48569228 GCA_036971475.1 Prosapia bicincta
CTAATAAGCTAATATTTATATAAGATTTATTTTTGAAAAATTGTACCGAGTATATAATTCTGACTACTAATAATACAGGCCAGTCCTTAAAAACTTCACATTGTTAAGTGGAATGAGGTTCATTTTGATAATTTGACATTACCGATATTTTCAGTTTGATACGTTACTTGGACCATCTAAATAAAAGTATTAAATAAATTTGTGCAACTACACCTTAGAAAGATAAGATATTTTATCTAAGTGGCATTGAATATTAGGTTATTTAAGCTTCAAGTATAGTATAAATAGCAAATTAAAAAGACAAATGTGTAATGTAATAAATACTTAAAATCTATTGTTACTAATTAATTTTAATAAATATTATTTCAAGTATTATTTAAATGTTTTGTTGCAATCTTCTGCATTTCTGCCTGCTAGTCTACTGTAAGCAATGTCAAGTACTTACATATTCTAATTTAATAAACACATTAAAAGATCTTATTACCTCTTAACTTTTATACAACATTCAGGGATGTATAAATAAACACATTAAAAGATCTTATTACCTCTTAACTTTTACACAACATTCACAGATGTATAAATAAACACATTAAAAGATCTTATTTACCTCTTAACTTTTACACAACATTCACAGATGTATAAATAAACACACTAAAAGATCTTATTTACCTCTTAACTTTTACACAACATTCACAGATGTATAAATAAACACATTAAAAGATCTTATTACCTCTTAACGTATACACAACATTCAGAGATGTATAAATAAACACATTAAAAGATCTTATTACCTCTTAACGTTTACACAACATTCACAGATGTATAAATAAACACATTAAAAGATCTTATTACCTCTTAACGTTTACACAAAATTCACAGATGTATAAATAACTGAAAATGGAAACTAATTATGTTCAAACAAATAATTCTCTACGTGAAAGGTTCTGTATACTATTATGACAAACTTTTATGTTTTATAAAATGCATTATGTCTGTATTTTTCTTTAAATAAGTTTCACTATTTATAAAAATACATGGCTTTTACAAAGGAGGTAAGGAAACATTTTATTCACAAATATTTAATAACATTTAAATTAAATGTAAATACGAAAGTGACAAAAGTATAAAATACATTCAGGATGACGTAGATATTTGGGATGGCATGGAGAGTCAGGATAAGGGACCCTTCTTACATCCCCAAAGCTTAAGAAACACACGAGGCAGTTCTTGTATCGACGGACTGCTTGAACATCTGGTGACTCACCGACTACCGACATGACCAAGATGCACATTATCATATATAAAGATATCTTCTTGTAAAAGGGTATTGCCGAATTATCCTGAGGTTGATTTAGTTGTTTTAATAATATTTTTGATGTCATTAACATTCAAGTATTGATTAATTTATTTTAGAATACCGTATTTCACAGATCTTATTTATTGATTCCTGATAGCTCACAATGCTGTTGACACTTTATATTACGTCTGTAAGGTAACTAATATCATTTAAATTAAATTGTCTTAGAGAGTATATTGCTGCATTTTACAACAAAGGACCTTTGTAAAACCTCAACACGTGTATTTAATTTTAAACAATAATTTTATACTTAAATTTATAATTAATTTTATAGTAGTGGTTGACTTTACATCGATTACAACTCTATATTTATATTATATGTAGGTTACAAATGAATATTTTGACGAGTACATTTTTCTAGTACGACCACCATTAAAAAACGTTATTTGATATTTATTATTTTTATAAAATTAAAAATGTTGTTATAAAAATATTAAATATAATTTTAGATGTTTTTATAAATTTAAAAAACTTTTCGTTGCATATTTCAAATAATTTACACGTTTTATATAAAAGATTTAAAATGAGTAGAACTCATTTTATGCAACAGATACAACAGAAATGTTGTAATTTTTCTTAAATAGTGTCAAATATACCTATATAACTATAAATAACATGTATAGGTTTTAAGAGTCGCTGACAATATATTTGTTTATATTATAAAATGTTTCGTGCTATTGTATTTCAAGGTTGTATTTATAAGTACTGTATTAATATAAATAGTTAACCTTTTTGTTAAATTTGATTAAATTATCCAAATGAAATCTTTTAAGGTCAACCTACGTTCCGAAATGTTAAATAAAAGACTTGCGTGCTTAGCGTGTATGAAACGGCCGTGATATGATCTATTGCTTTCCGTAATTGATTCAAACACGTACTATATCCATGAACAAAGATAATTTGAAACATGCGTATGTGTAACCACTGGTTACTTAGAAAATAATATAGTGTTCTGTTTAGCACAAGGGAGCTTTCTAAAGGGCTCGGTACTAAGTAACGATGTTAACCAAACTATTTTATTTAATAGGATAAATATTGTTATTATTATTTTCAAAACCACAACCGTGTCAGATGAGATTCAAACTAAACAATTAAAACCATATACATAACAAAATCCTAGTAACAAATCCTTCGTGAATATTTCGCTCAGGTAGCACCATCAAAGGGTTACAACTCTTTGCGTTCTAAAAATAAACTACCTGTATCTGGTCTCTGACTACATACATGTTATAAATACATGAATTTAACAAAATCTAAATCTATTTGACAAATATCGGAAATATTAAAAAACAGCTAATCTAGATAACAAAATTCAAATAAATCTTTTTATTACTTTAGTGTTAACTTTACATTATTTCTGGAAACTAGGCTCTCTCACTCTTTCTCTCTCTCTCTCTCTCTCTCTCTCTCTCTATATATATATATATATATATATATATATATATATATATATATATATATAAATATCTCCATATGTATTCTTGTGTATTAATAAAGAACATAAGTCAATATACAAATACAAGAATTATAATTGAATTTACAATTCAAAGCTTTTCGTTGGCCTACAGTACCAACATCATCAGGAACATTCCCTAATATATATGTGTCTGTGTATGTGTGTGTGTGTGTGTGTGTGTGTGTGTGTGTGTGTGTGTGTGTGTGTGTGTGTTGTAACGGTCTGACATACCGTGACAAATAGAAAATAAATAATTTCCTGTTTTTAAGTAATAAAGTTGATTTTAAATTAATCAAGTTTGGAGTTATAAAAATAATAAAGTGTGAAGAATTAAATAAAACCATAAATAGAATAATTAAGCTAAATTAAAAAGTATTAAAGAATAAATTTGTAATAACTAGCTATATTTCACCATCGGGAGTGAGGCGAAAATTTTCTAAGTGCTTAAAAAAGGTATCTTAAGAACCAAACCACGTAGAACTTTCATCGACATTTTAGAAGAACCAGAATAAGCCAGAATAAACATTAGTGAAAACAAAATTTGAAAAACTTAAAAAAAGTTACAGCAGTTTTAATAAAATAGATATTTTTCAGTGTCCCAAAAATGATAATCAAACTCTGCAAGCTAAAACGGATTCGTTGCCCGACTTGCCTGTACAAGGAATAAATCCAAAGATAGCAAGTATTGCAGGCGGGGTGAGGTAGGTTAAATTCACCGCTATATATACTAGGTCTCTAAGACCTTAGGGACAGTCTGAAGTAAATTTTTAATACGAGGTGACGCGGAACGCTATGCTGGACCGCGAGTAAGACCGCCATCAGGCCAGATGGACCAAACCTCAACGCTTCCGACATCTAGGTCTACCAAGGGATGAAGGCTCCAGACTCAGCCTCCAGGACGCGGGAATGGAGGAATACCACCACCGACGTACCAGGGATGGCGACTTCCGATGACCAAGGACCAGGGAATCCAGACGAGGGACTCTAGGACCGGCAGGAACATCTTTGGCAAGTCATTTTCTCTATTCGATACCAATTACGTCAAATTTAGTCAGTAGTTACGTAGTTAATTTTATTAAATTCAAACAAATATTCAAGCTTAAACAATGACTTCACTCTATATAAAAATTAAATAAATTTTATGCTTAATAAAATTAATTTGTGTGATCAGAATATTTCAAATGATAAATATTAAACTTACAAAGGGTTTTTAGCCATGAGCCATTTATTTTCAAGGAAATAAGAATTTTTTTGAATATTATAAATTTAAAAATTATGTGTCATAAATACGAATTTATCAATTTAATATAGAAGATAAATTTTTATTATGTCTAATTTGGGAAATAATTTTATTTTTATGTAAATGTAACTGATATATATATAGAAATTATAAGATTTTAAAATATGAAAGATAACAAGTTATTTAGTGAATTGTTTTTGTCAATATAATTGTGTTTTATTTGAAAAGATAAATTTTCTTTTTTATTTAAATAAATAAAAATTAAATATGTTATAAAAATCAACAGTATTTGCATTTCATCCTGTGTCGAATAATCAATAAAAACTGTTTAGCTTTTTCCAACTAATATGAAAATGATTATTAAATCAGTAAACAAGTTTAATTAAATTTCATTATTGATAATAGTTAAAGCCTAATGTTTTTAAAGAGTTTCTCTCAACTAACTTCATTGAGCTAGCCTAAAGATTAGTTGGGTTTTTGTATAAAAGTCCAGAGATTTATCTACCGGCAGATTGTGTTTAAAAGGACACAGGAGCCTTTTAAAATAAGTAATTTAAACACGATCATATTTTGCACGTTCCCTTGCTGTCTCTGCAGATCATCATCAGGTGGTAAGACTCTGTGAATATTTTGTGTATTATTTTAAATGTGTTTCTTTCCAGCTGACTATTGAAATGACATGTGTGACTATATCTAGACCCTACATAATTGATAAACCAATTTTGGGGAGTTTATACTTATGTTAAATAGTAGTCAGCGGGAATAGGCTTGTTTTGGGCATGACCCTATGAGCGGGAAATATACACGTAACTCAGGGATTTTAGCACGGTTGAACAAGCGGGGTGATTGGCAGATGTTTGTTTTGTTTATAAATAAGTTTTTTTTAAACAACAAAATTTTGGTATTCTGCGAGAAGGGAAATCAAATAAAGGGAGGGACGTTGCAGTGTGTGTGTGTGCAAAACCAAAATATAATACACTGTCCTGATAGAAACATTGATCAAGGTGCATCAGAAGCAATTAAACCTATAAACTTAACACTTTGAGGATAAGTCTGATTCGTAATGTAAAAGTATAATAACTTAGAAAAGTCTATTTTTAACCTCTCTGAACCACAAAAATTAGAACCAAAATACACTGCAAGAAAATATTTATATACTCTAACCATACACTGTGTATACTTTAAGTGTCAAGTGCCCACTCGTGATTAATGGCCCAGAACTTGCAGGTACAAGTCTTTTGACGCTTGAGCAGAAGCAAGTTTCGTAGATAGGCCTAGATCCTTCTGGAGGTAAAAAGAATAGAAATTTCTATAATCGGTCGGAAAGTCTATAATAGTTTTTGTAAATGATAATAAGGAGTGTTTTGCAATACACTGAAGAAAGTAAAAGCTTTAGTGCGAGCCAGAGAGTGATAGTACTGTACGTGTAAATTGTAAATAAACTATTAGCTACTTGTGATAGCCTACTATTTGATTCATTAGTTGTGACTAGACCTAATTAAAACAATGTTTGAACGCTTTTATAAATGAAAGATGTAAAGATAATAGTAGATATAATAGTTTGTGAATTAATAAAAAGCTATTGAGTCAAAATAACTTATAATTTATTGTCCACATTATACTCCTATTTATGTATAACAACACATTTTGAGCTTCAACGAGACAACTAATGGGCAGAGTGTAAAGCTGTACTCATAGTATGTTTTATCATAGTGCAAATTTAACAACATTTTAATTATAAAAATATTCAAAAATATTTAATTGTTTCATTAACTTTATCCATTACCTGATCCAAGATAATATAGATTTGGTTATAATTAAATCTAAGGTAATGTATAATATTTCAGATGTTTTAAACTTGAATACATCATTTTATTTTAAGTTTAAAATTAAGAAAACACGGCAGTATAAATTAACGATATTACGCTGAATAAAAGATTTTATTTTTACTTGAACGTCCTCAGTAAATACCGAAGCAGGAAAGTAGTATAATTTTGAACGCCTAGAGAGACTTCATTGTCGTTATCATTAAGTTTGTTACCATTCAGAATAATTTGTATTATGAAAATTATCACTAAAAACAGCAGTTTATTTTCAAATATTATTTTCAAAAATATTTATTTTATTATTGTTTTAATCGTTATTTGTTATATTTAGGGTTAAGGAAATTGTGGGAACGCTGTTAGTATTTTTTCCTTAATAAACTATTTTTCTATGAATACGCTACGAATATTAAGTAACACTACAAAATATCTAGTAAGAATACAGAATATCAAGTAAACCTTCAAAACGTCTAGTAAATATAAAAAATATCGAGTAAGGCTACAGCATATCAAGGAAGCATATGTATTTTCATGTGAGTCTAGTGAATATCATGTAACCCTATAGAATATCAAGTAAGGTTACAAAATACCAAGTAAGACCATATAATACCAAGAGGGCATACTGAAAACCATGCAAGCATACAGAATATCAAGTAAGGTTAGAAAATATCAAGTAAGACCATATAATACCAAGAGGGCATACTGAAAACCATGCAAGCATACAGAATATCAAGTAAGGTTAGAAAATATCAAGTGAGACCATATAATACGAAGTAGGCATACTGAATATCATGTAAGCCTGCAGAATATCAAGTATCCCTATAGAATGTCAAGTGCACCTAAAGAATATCAAGTAAGTCTATGGAATAACATGTTTGTCTATAGAATATCAACTGAGTGTATTCCGTTAATAAAATAAGTCTATATATTATCGATTAAGTATATACAACATCCAGTAGCCCTATAAAATATCATAAAATAAGCTTTTAGAATATCAAGTAAGTCTATGGAATAACAAAATAATCCTACTGAGTTACACATTTTCTGTAAGAATTCATACATCTATTCACTAAAAACACCTTAGAGGCTTATAATAGGATAGCTTTTAGTATTTAAACATAATATTTAAATATAGTTTTCAGCCTAATTTTTTTCTCCTTGTTGACAGAATATTGATTTTAAGAATATTCTGATATTGTATTAAAGTTTCCAACATCCTAATGTAGGGAATCCTACTTTACAAAATTTCACTTTTTCTTGATAGCTTCGTATTCCATTTTTTATTTAATCTTATATATTTGAGATAAGAAAATGATATTCTTAATTTCATTGTTTTGTTGGATAAAATTATTAATTATATAAAATATTAAATTTACACGATAGGTTTTCACAACGTTGAAAGAAAATTATTAATAAGTTACAAAACAATATTTTCCAATTAAAAATTATTTACATTTTGTTGTCTTTTTTCTATTGTTTATTATATAATATGTATTAATTTTTAGGCCATTACGTACATATGATGTGTAATTTATTACTTTATTTGCTACTGTTTTATTTATACTTATAAACAGTATTCGCAAGTAAATTTATTTTAAAAACTTATCAACATATTAAAATTATACTTCAAGAAATTTGTTCTGATGCTCTACAAGGAAATGCAATTATAAAGTCTGAATTCTCTGCATTGCAGACAATAAAGTTAATAGCACTAAATAAATTTTAACTAACATTACCATATGTATTCCTACATAAGGCACAAACACAAGGGATATTGGGAGACTTTAAATACAATGTCGCTCCATATTTTACAGAATATTTATCGCTGACAAAAGTCTTCAATTTATTTTTATGAGTAGGCGTTGCTTCGGGCATATTGTAAAAACATTTTTTTTAACAAATTCAGATTTGTATGATTTTAAACTGAAATTTAGTTTCCAAATGTTATAGGCATCTGAACAAATATCATTTACAACATTATTTTTTTATACATTCCTTTACTGTTACACACTATTCCAAGACAAATATTTTTTTAAATTATAATATACGCTTTTGATATTAGTAATAATACAATCTAATAAAATATGATCAGCACTTCACAAAACACAAATAACATATTACATTCTTTTAATTCTTGTTTTGTTAATCTAGTTAAACTAGTTTATTCATAGACATTTTACTAAATATAAAAATTATTTTAAAAACCTACATATACAGTTTCTATTGTATGTTCACAAAATTGTGATTTATAGTTATATAACTCTCTTAAATATACTTTTTACTACATATTTAAAGCATAAAATGTGGCTTTCTTCGTCCTAAATAGTCTTTAAAATTATTTATTTATTCATACATTAGTTACTTATAACCCTATTAAACACTGTTTTAACTGTGTGTGTTATACTTTCTGTCTTTGCATTACTTTTATCTCATTTCACATTTTTATCGATTTATATATACTTATTATATATATTTTTAATCAATAATATACAAGTAAAATGAAGTAGTATAAAATGTCAATTTTTATGCTGATACTTTCAAAAAAGTCTAAAATAAATCACACAAATACACACACACACCCCACACACATGCACACACGTACACACACACACACACATACACACACACACCACACACACACACACACACACACATCACACACACACACACACACACACACACACACACACACACACACACACAAACATACGCTCCCGCATCTGCACACGCAAAAACCGCAATTAAAATCTATTTTTACAAACGTACAAAAATTTAAAACCCTTAACTAATATATCAGAACGTTAAAAACATTTACAAATTTATACTAAATGTTCTCTTTGTAGCAAAAAATTCATTACAGCAGAAATACAGCAGAAATTAGAAAAATGGTAACAATTACGCAAAGGCCATTTTAAAAATATATTTACTTTAACATTGTCTTTTAATGCACAATTATGCATTATTATTTGTGAATTCCAGTGATAAATAAGCTATTGAGCCTTGATTTTTGGGAAGAGTGGTTTTACTTATTGAAATAATAAGTACAAAATCTGAATTAATTTTTAAAATAATTTTTTAACAGATAATTTGTGTTATTTTACTGAAAACTTATGTAAAATTAATAAAACGTTACAGAATTTGTGGTTTTAAAATATCAAGTCATTTTTAAAAAAATGTAATCTCATGTAATTTACTTCAACTACTCTTGGATATTTGGCCTATATAAGTTGATTAAAAATGTAAATGGATCACATTTCCTGTGTAAGGCCAAACAAAACAATATAAATACTTAGAAGGAATAAAGTAGATAAGAGTTTTCTTTGGTAGGCTTTTCTCTAAGCAATTCAGAAAAAGCTCTTTTAGTGTAAACGCAAGGAAATTGTATCTTTAGGGTAATGAATAAAACATTTCAGTTTCCCGTTGCTAAAGAACCAATAATGTATGTAATTTAAAATACTGTTTCGAAGCAACACCTGCCAAGTATGTTTAAAAACGTAATCGCTATTTGGCCTTCTCTTTAAAACGTTTTCTGTTAACACAAATACCGTTTATTTAAAAACAATAAATAAAACTACTCTTATGTTTTATTTTGTTTTCAAAGCAAAAAATTAAAACTTTCCGTAATAAAAAGTAAAAGTAGTATGAAACTAGGAAATTGAAAAAGTAATAAATGCCATTACACTTTTTTTAACACATTGCTTAAGATTATATGTGTGCAAGCATAAAATATATATATATATATATATATATATATATATATATATATATATATATATAATTATGTATGTATCTGTATATACATCTATGTGTTAATGGTCAATCTGTGATCATGCGCGGGTAATATTCCTGTTTTAACTCCTATAATAATTAAAATTAAACCTAATTCCCACAATGCATCATGAAATTCTATTGGCCAGTACTGATTATAAAGGCTGAATCATGTTGTAAACTCTGTTAAAAGAAAGAGGTGGAGTGTTTTATTATGTAGGCTAAGTTGATTCTGGATACCAGCCAACTTTGGTTCCCGGTCTGTAGTGATTTTCTAACTCCTGTAATTATAATAAGAACCTAAGGAAAAAAGTTCAAAAGCATATTAAATTAAGACTTTTTAAAAACTATACAGTGATAGATAATTATCATTTATTGGAACTTTAAGAAACTTAGCCTACTCAGATACACCAATCGAGGCACTTGAAGAAATAAACATAAATTCAAAATAGTTCTGGAATTTCTATCTAAATCCATCACTTCTGCCGTCAAAGAATAAGGCAGCAGCAAACTGGTTTCCAGAAATATAGGTTATAAATTAGCTTGTAGAATAAGGCTGAATTTTCAATGACTTAATTCGGAAGAAAATTCAACCTTTAGTATTTTATCGACGATCAAACATCTCCAAAGAGACTGAACTATCTAAAGAACAAATTTTGTGTAGACTATCTTGAAAGAGGATTGGCCTCACAAATTTAAATAAATATCAATTGTACAAGTATCGATTGTTTTGACAAAATGACAGGCATTAGCTTAGATAACATTTTACATGGGACAGACGATATTTACAGCTCACAATCTGCGTAATACAACAAGTTTTGATTCCACTGAACAGTATACCAAATGTGTAATAGATGTTACAGACTCGGCTTGGTAGGAGTACAAAATCCCTAAACACAATTCCAATCAATCAATACATAAATAATAATAAGTAATAAGAAAGTAATATCTATATATGATATAATAAAAAAAATAGGATTGTCTGAAACTAAATAGTTATTAAATAGCAATCTCTAGTCACAAATACATCTTTTTTTTATTAATTTTAGCTACATTTCAATTGATAAAACCAACTTAAGAATTGTCGAGACACTTCTGAGTACATTTTATTGTAACAAGTATTTTGATGTCTCTGTGGTTGATGGATTTGCAAACTAATGAGTCCATTAGTAAAAAAAAACAATCAAATATGAAAACGCTTGTCGGCCTTATTTTTTATACGATCATCGCCACTTTTCTCCATAAACGTATGAAAGCTTTAAATTGAAAAATATACCATAACAAAGTTGGACAGAAGGCACGGAGACCTCTAAGTATATGCTTGCTTCACATTAAGTATTTTCAGCTTCTAAGGCTGCTCGTTTTGCAAATGAAATTTACATAGCCTACATACAAAAGTGCAAGCATAGAACACTGTGTTAAACATGATTAAAGGACATTTGTATACTAGAGAAGTATAGAGATTAATATACTGTATTACCTTATCTGTGTATTTCATGAATCCTTTAGAATATACTATTTTATGTAACTTGGACATTTAGTCCATGACCATTCATATACCCAAAATTATAGATAACAATGATTATACACGAGTACACTAAACAATAAAAAAAACAAAATTAAGTATTTTAAGAAAAAATTGGAACAAACAAAATAATTTATAATTTTAGAGGTATAAATTGAAAAATATACTCTGTAATAAAAGTTGGTGCAGAACGCTATAAAAAAACGTCGTAATAAGTTTAAAACCGGGAGACTTTATTTGTTTCTATGGAGGAACGCGTTTTTATAGGCCTATAAGGGCTCTCTCAGAACGTATTCATTTACATTACATTAACAGTGAAGGGAAATATTACGGTTTGTTGTTCCTAACAATTTTAAAGAAAACAGGATACTGTCAGAGTAATATTGTTTTATATAAACTTTTTTTATCAAATACAGTTATAATTTACAAACACACACACACAGACAGACACACACTCACCACACACATACACACACACACACACACACACACACACACACACACACACACACACACACACACACACACACACACACACACACACACACACACACACACACACACACACACACACACACACACACACACACACACACACACACACACACACACACACACACACACACACACACACACACACACACACACATATATATATATATATATATATATATATATATATATATATATATATATATATATATATATACTTGTATATAAACACACACACATATATATATATATATATATATATCTGTTTGTATTAATAATAATCATATGTTTCCTAATATAAATAATATGAAAATTATAAAAGAAATAAATAAAGGATTAAAAATTAACGTATGTGAAGCTTTTGAAATTTATAAGCATAATATTGATAACAAATTGATAGATAAACAAATTCAAATACGTTCTAAATTCCATACTATATTCAATGTATATAATGTTGTGGCAGCAGTGGAATAGGTTTGGCAATATTGTGATAGATTTGGCAACTGTGTAATGCTTTATCTAGTAACTTCATATTTGTTAAACAGTTCTTTTGTCATTCTTAGTATTATAATTCCTGAGGATGTTGGTAATGTCAACCAACGAAAAGCTTTGAGTGTATTATTCAATAAATTATTCCTGTAATTAGTGTATATTATTTAATCCTAAATATATATATATATATATATATATATATATATATATATATATACCGTTCTTTCAATTTGTTTAAAACACACTATCAGTATATGAAATATATTTTTAATTGTGGTTAAATAATCAAGGCTAAACAATAATTAATATAAAACTGGTGACAAAAAGAAAATTACAAGATTGATTTCAATTAACAAACCATGTTTTAAATTAAAATTCTATAAAATCTCACATACAATTTTACATCGACTTGATAAAGTCGGTAGTTCGAGAATTCTACACATCAACTTGTTTCACCTATACATCAACTTGAGATAAACCTACTAACTTGAGAAGGTCGCAATAGCTTGCAAAAGATCAAAATATCTTGCACAGATATCCTACATTTGAAGCATGTTTTCAAAGGATGGTAGTACTGATATTCTGTTTTCTTGTTCTAGTAAAATTAAACACCCTTTAAGTAGAGTTATTATTTACAACATATTGTAATAGGAAAAAAATTAATTTTAATTCATGTTTCAATTGAATATTGAAGATAGTACTAAATTTTTGTAATATAAACTATGGTTCCAACTTCAAAAAAAAACAAATTGTTTCAGCTTTTAAAATGATTATCTTTTCATTATAGCAAAAGTTCTTTAAACGTGCCAATTTTGTAGCATATCGTATACCTATTTCTGAATGACATCCGTTTCAACTTAAATTATAAAATAATAACTACGGTATATCCGTAACAAATTCAGCTGACATTCATAAGTTATAAGCTGAACAATTTAAATGAAATTATAAATTTCAAATTCAAGTTGATAAAATATTGTTGGTACTCTCCTGTTTAAGGTGTACGAGTATTTGCTGGTCCCAAAGTGTGGTGTTTATGATTATTTTAAATACGTCTAGAATAACTTATATCACAAAAGTACATTAAATATATGAGCTATTATACGTTTTATTTTAAATGTATGTCTATAAGGTTTTCGAAAGATACTCATATAAATATAGTATGCGTTTACATCTTAAATTCATAAAAGCTATAATTTGTGTATTGCTTTAACATTATTTTATGACTATCCGAACTTTAAATTTTGTAATTAGTTAAAACACTGAGACAGAATGTTTTCGATCACCATGTGGCGATCTTCATCGGTGTCTTCTCTTATGAATATAATAATATTAATAATGTATCTTAAATATATTTTAAAATACAATACGCTTCAAATAATATTACATTCATTAGATCTTCGCTAGTGAGAACAATTCACAACGGCAAAAATTAAAACCGTTTACTCTAAATCTCACTACACACGTGTTTATTAAAAACAAACACGCCAATTTATTAAAACAAACAGACTAGTTTCGACGATGATGACGCCTTCATCAGTGCTTGGCTATTAATCTGAGTATGTAGCCTATTTGTTTTAATACACTAATCGTTAGTGATATTTAGAGTACCGTAGAGTTTTAATTATTACCGTTACGAATTGTATCAAATCTTGTGTTATCACTTATATTATTAGCTAAATGTAAATAACTATATATTTCTATGTATTCCTATGCATACAATGCAAACCTATGCATACTATGTATACCTTGACCCTTTTGTAACAACATTTTCTCCCATATAAAACTAAAATAATTTCAAAAAAAATTAATTAATTAATTAATTTTTTTAAATACTGTATTAACATCAAGGGTTATCTACTAAAAGTATTTAAAAATGTATTTGAACTTGAGTGGATTAGTATAAAGTGTTTTACCAACGTTTGAAAATGTGTACAAAATATGAATACGGAGAGTGAGAAATAATAGAAGGAATTGATTTAAAATTATGATTCAACCTAATCATGAAGTATATTTATTTTCTTCAATTATTATTTTAATTTTTAAAGAAAAAAATTTCAGCGTTCTGAATGATCGAAGCAGTACAGAGAAAAAAAAACTATTAAAATAAACATAATATTATTTCAATCAGTCGTATATCACACATGATAACTCATTCCCTTTGTTTTGTTATTTCTGATTTTATTAAATTCTACCTAACCGATGTCGTATCGTAAACGGTTTTATTGCGCCTACTGCAATCAGACGCAATAATGGAAGTGATATAGGTTTTACTTCAATACTAAACTCATTTTGGAGCCATTTTTACTACATTTTGACTATTATGACTACCTCGACATTATTTTGTTCGCCAAATTGTATCGTAAATATTTGATTTGATTTAAACCTATTTAAATATAAGGTATAAATGTAAGACATGAAATATTCACCTCAATTTTATTTTGATACTAAACCTTTATGCACCCACATACACACACCTACACACAAATATATATATATATATATATATATATATATATATATATATATATACATATATATCGTAAATATATTACATGTATGTATGTATATATTCGCCGATAAAACAGTACCAGCATCTTCAGGAAAATAATTATGTAACAAAATAAAATAATGCATATATATATATATATATATATATATATATATATATATATATATGATGAATTGTTACTATCTGGAGTACATCCGTTCATTCTGCAGTCCATAAATTCGCAGTTCCGACGTTTCGCTAGAATCTCATCCAGCATTGACGAGGTGAACCCAACAACAGTAGAAGAGCGAGAGTAGTAGTCTCTCGCCCTTCTACTGTTGTTGGGTTCACCTCGTCAATGCTGGATGAGATTCTAGCGAAACGTCGGAACTGCGAATTTATGGACTGCAGAATGAACGGATGTACTCCAGATAGTAACAATTCATCATATTTTTCCATCCGTGAAGGAAAACGTATCAGCATATATATATATATATATATATATATATATATATATATATATATATATATATATATATATATATATATTCTCATGTTTTATTATTAAGACCATTTAGAATTATTTTTACTTGAAATATAATTTTTGTAAAAGGTTTTTGAACATATTCAAAAACTATTTATCTGATATAACTTAATACTGCATTTCCCCTCACATCTCTTTTTCTGCATTAGTTAATGACGACCAACTGACTTCTCAAAATTCACAAATTTCAAGCCGTTACAACTGCCAAAAAATTAGTCGCCTAGAAAATATTTCTAGTCTATTAACATTTCGATAGTGTAGTACAAATTGTAAGTAATCGATATAGTACACTATATATCAGGGACATATTTTTGTGTCAATGAATCATTCACTTTATCGCGACAAGTTAACTGGCATTTTCTATTCGAACCTCATTATTTTTTATTCTAGAACAGTTAAGAAAATAATAGGCTGTCAGACTGAAAGCACGGTGTCCAAAATTTATTTCCTTAAATAAATATATTTAAAGTCAAAGATATCTTTAGATTATTGATACTAGATAAATCTGCTAGTAGGCCTAATGAGACATTGCCATATACTCAGATAAATAAATGTCTAGTATTAAATAAACTAAATAATAATTCTTGCAAATTGTTAATTATAACCTATTGCTCTTGACTTAACATCAGTGTTTAACCATGAGCGGTTTAAATGAACGAGTTTACATTCTATATATATATATATATATATATATATATATATATATATATATATATATATATATATTTATATATATATATATATTAAATATGGTGATATGTTTTCTTGTAATATAATTAATAAATTAAAAATATTTCAAATACTATTCAAAGCTTTTCGCCGATAAAAAAGTACCATCTTCTTCAGGAAAATAATTATCTAATAAAATATTTTTACAAAATTAAATCAAATGTGCTACCTTGTAATAAAAAAAATGATAATTATTTTCCTGAAGATGCTGGTACTATTTTATTGGCGAAAAGCTTTGAATAAATATATTCATTAAAAGTATTCTTGTTTTTGAAATATTTTTAATTTTTTAACTATATTACAAGAAAACATATCACCATATTTAATATATATATATATATATATATATATATATATATATATTTATTTATTTATTTATTTATTTATTTATTTATTGTACATTCTATATATGAGTGAATAATTGTGTTTATTCAGTCGTACTACCTTACTAAACTTTAACCTTTTCATTAACAGTTAATCTGAATCCAAGATTGGGAATTGAGGTAGAACATACCATTTAGGCCAATATGTTATTATTAGGCAAGGTACGGGTTATAATATGTTTCAACCTTTTTGTAAAATAACGTGACAGATATAAGCACTATGTACATGTACCAGACATGTATGTAAAAACTATTTAACCTGGTCTTCCTATTTATTGAAAAAAGTGTAAATATTCTAAACTTGAATTTCTCTAACCATTATTTTTTAACATTAAGTTTCCTTCGTTTCACGGCCTCCTGAGCGTGTGTTTCCAAAATTTAACTTGAAGGTTACAGTTCTAGATTAATTACTTTATTTCAGCAACCGAACCAGATCGATTAGTTACATATTTCGATGACCTTGAAACTAAAGATATAAAGTAAAAGCAAATAGAAATATAGTCCTATTTTCAGATGCAATAGTTTTTTTCCCCTATTTGATGCCGTGCCTAAAACGAAAAAGCAAGTTGAAATAAAAGGTTTTCTCCAACTATTTATCTTTTGTAAATCCTAAGACAAATACAAAAGACGTTTATTGCTAATTCTCATATTTTGTTGTGAATTAAGGGATCTTAAACATATAACGTTACAATCTTTCGTAATAACTGTAATGGAACGAATAAATTCCTTACGCCAAGAAAAATAAATCTTGTTTAAATCATTTATTTAGTAAATAAGCATTCTCTGGTATACTGTACTATAAGGCAGGTATACTATATAAAAAACAAAGTTAAAAGTCAAAGTAGTGGATTCAAAATCTCACAAAAATTAGTCTTTAATAAACCTCAGTAGTAGCCAAGCAATGAGGAAGGCGACTTCGTCGCTGAAACTAGTTTGTTTTGTGTGTTTATTAAAGACTAATTTTTGTGAGATTTTGAGGCCACTACTTTGACCTTTAGCTTTGTGAATAGTTTTCACTAGCTAAGCTCTAAGTAACTATATATAAAAAACGTTTACTAAAATTATTTAGTTTCTATTAAAATTTCTACCATGCAAGTTCAAGTATTGATGTATTCAAAAACAAAGCTTCGTAAAACGAAAGATGTATTTGAAAATTACTCAACAATTGTAGGACGATTAAATACGCGTGTTATAATTTCATTTGAACGTGTTAAAATACAAGACATTGTTTACTTAAATTTTAAAAACGATATTTGGGTGTGAGGAGGGATGGGACCATTCTGCTACGCTAGGGCGTCTTGTAATTTAACTGGAAAAACATTGTAACTTGTAAAAGTTAGATTAGGTAAAAGTTTAACTTTATAGCAGACATTCTCGCCAAGTTGTGAAAGGTTGTTTAGTTCTAAAGTCGTTGGCGTTAAAGGATGGGTTTTAAAGACATAAAATTTTGAAATATTTCTGTAGTGCTTTATTTAAAAAGCCCGATTAGTTTGATAAGTTTAAATACGTTAGTGCGCGAGCGCGTTAGTGTGTGTGTGTGTGTGTGTGTGTGTGTGTGTGTGTGTGTGTGGTGTGTACGTGTGTGTGTGTGTGTGTGTGTGTGTGTGTGTGTGTGTGTGTGTGTGTGTGTGTGTGTGTGTGTGTGTGTGTGTGTGTGTGTGTGTGTGTGTGTGTGTGTGTGTGTGTGTGTGTGTGCGTGCGCGTGTGTGTGTGTGTGTGTGTGTGTGTGTGTGTGTGTGTGTGTGTTTTAGTGTGGTTTTTTATGTATGTTTGTAAGTTAACTACGCTGTCATGTATCTATGTAAGTATTTTGTTTTCATAATGTTTTTGAAAATATTTTATGAATTTTCATATTGAATATGTTCATACATTTTTATTAAAACACCTAAGTCTATAAAGCTTTTGTTATAACGAGGCATAGTTTCGTTACGTCATAAATATTTGTCGAATCGTTTCAAGTATTTTCATTTCAGCGTAAAATGTAAATTATAGCGAGAACGTGTTTAACAAATGTCTGTCAAATTAATTCGACACTTACGATCCAATTTTCATTCGAGTTCTGCATCGCGTTATTCGTACGTGACAGTGTTTATTAAAGTCACTGTTCTAAACTACCAAGTGCAGTTTGCTTTCAAGTTAATTATTTTTGCAGTTTCTTTATAAGACATGTTTCCCAATATACAACCCACACACAAAATTCAGCTTCTTATGGATTCTAATAATGAAAATATATTAAATTAATTCGTTAATAATTTTTGTCGGGTTAATAACTTTTCTTTAATGTTTTCGAGTTAGTCTTCATGCTACATGATGACTATTGGCTATATTTTTTACAAAACTTTTGGTTTAGGTGGACAAACATTTAATTATCTTGTCAATTTGAAAGTAGAAACGTTTAGATTTTTATTTCCTTGTTTTTATTTTTATAATAATAATGTAGAAATATTAGTTTGTGTATATTTTGGTTGGATCCCAAATAGTGAAGAAACCGTATGGTGATTTTCAACGTATCACTCAAAGCCGCTTTTCCTATGAACATTTGAACCTGTGATAAAATATGCTTCAATAATGGGTTTTTAAAGCATAAGTTGATCATATTACTTTTCTCTTTAGCTCTTGTTTAACAAATTAAATCTTCATAGTTTCAGTACAAACAAACCTTTCTTCTTCAAAACTCAGTTCCTTTTGCTGGAATATTGTTGAGTTTTTAGCCTTAATTGATTACTACTCTCTCAGAATATTTTCAAGAATTCACCTTATCGACTTAACAATTTTATCCAATATAATTTCCTCTAATACGTAGCAAAGATTAACAACAAGTTTGTTTACATTTAATACCATGATACACTCAAAATTGAAAGTGTTTATGTTAATAAGGTGAAACACTTTCAGGCTTGTACTCTTTGAAGTTATAAGGTTAAACACTTTCAGGCTTGTACTCTTCGAAGTTATAAGGTGAAACACTTTCAGGCTTTTACTCTTCGAAGTTATAAGTTGAAACACTTTCAGACTTGTACTCTTCGAAGTTATAAGGTGAAACAGTTTCAGGCTTTTACTCTTCGAAGTTATAAGGTGAAACACTTTCAGGCTCTTACTCTTCGAAGTTATAAGGTGAAACACTTTCAGGCTTGTACTCTTTGAAGTTATAAGGTGAAACACTTTCAGGCTCTTACTCTTCGAAGTTATAAGGTGAAACAGTTTCAGGCTTTTACTCTTCGAAGTTATAAGGTGAAACACTTTCAGGCTCTTACTCTTCGAAGTTATAAGGTGAAACACTTTCAGGCTTGTACTCTTTGAAGTTATAAGGTGAAACACTTTCAGGCTTGTACTCTTAGAAGGTAGGACTTCGTTGTCTTTAGTATTAAATGTTACCAAGTAAAAATGTTCTTCATAACGATCCCAATCAGCTATTGTTCTGTTACATTTTTAACGTAACAAAAGTAACATTTTCTGAAAGTGTTTCAACGTCGTATAAATCTATAATTCAACATCTATTTTGATTTCATTTTTAAAACTCCACCTACTTTCTCCTTTTTTCTATCTCGTACGAAACAATGACAGTGAGTTACCCATTGATGTATCATTTCATTCATGTCTTTCTTCTGGTTGTGAATTTTAGCGGTAAACTGGAAACTATTTTGAGCTATATATAAATTAATAAATAAACCATAGTCATCTACTTCATTTCTACTACATCCTGAATTTTCTAACCACATTTGTATCAAATCAACCTTCTTTTCTATGGGTACACTTGGATAAAGTGATACAACATCAAACGACACAAGATATTATTAGACGAAGCACATACATCTTTAACCTTTTTAACAAATGTATAAGTGTTTTTTACTGCCATTGACAGAGGCGGAGAAACTGACGTGGTATGAACCCATTTGCAACCAGATATGTTAGTGAATTAGTTCTGATACTATTGGACGCATTTTTCTTTCTTAAGTCGCACATATATGGTGGTGTTATTTCAGAAAGATTGTTTAGTTGCCATCCTTCTTAATAAACTATACATTTCCAAGTAAGTGGTTTTTTTATAGTTTTCTCTGCTAAGTCTGTTAACAGTTAACTTTTAGATTATTATTTTGTGTTTCAAGATTCAGTTTTATTATTAGAAGATAAGATTTAGGAAAATATTTTAATGGTCGCTGTGTAACGGTCGGTTTTTGTATTTTTTTTAACCATCAATCAGTTTTTCAATTTTAAACATTTATTAGATTTGTGCAAGACCATAACAAGCAACTACCTCTATCCAGGTTTGCAGCCAGAGAAGTTACTTTTGTGAATAAATAATAGCTTTAACAACCAAAGTTAGAAATGTAACTCCATTTTATTTTTATACTGCGGGAGAAGTTTTTGTATTATTTTAAATTTCGTCAAATTTTCAATTTTCTTGTTCGAGTATAAGATTGCCGAATATATTTTTGCTGTATTTATTTCTAAGGAAATTTTAGCTTTTTCTCAAAAACCACCAATTTTACTGATCTCTTAACGTATTATCACATACCCATTTACATTAGCATGTATTTTATCTGTATCTATAAACGTTAGTGCTATTGGAAGAATAAAATTGATGGTTCAGTTCAAGTGTTTTTTGGTTATTTTGAATTCTCCCATTCGTGTTGAGTATTTCTATATTAATATTTGGCCAAATCTTTTCTTGAATATATCTATCTATTTCCCCCTCAAATTATTATTACTAATACTTTGAATTGATGGTGGAGTAGGTACTGAACTGTGTAGGCTTAAAGTCTCCTTAGCAAACTAAACTCAATCAATCTTAGGTGCAATCGCTTTTCTATAGGAAACTTGATATGACAGTCAACTGTAGAAATACATTATGCAAAGTTTCCTGAGCGAAATATATGAATTTGGGATTTTTCTGCGTATAAAAGCAATGTTTGTCTCAGAGGCAACACTGTTTGTTCTTGCTGGTGTCTCAAATTGTTTTCATTACTAATTCCGGCATCGCCCAGAGGACATTTAGGTTGAGTTAGTGCTTCACCAGGCTTTCCTCTTTAAATTGTATTAATTTTAGAAACTTTTAGTTTTAATTAGATCGACTTTGAAAGCAAGTAAAGAAAATGCATTGAATGGGATATTCAATTCTCTGAAACGTATATCAATAACAATAGCTGGCGTGTACTGTAACAATCCTAAAACATGGTCACTAAGTCTTAGATGCTTTAAATAACTCATTCCTAGGAAACAAGAGCCCAAATAGTTATATCTCCGCGAGTTATTTATTTCTTTTAATAAAGTCCAGTGACTTTTTCTCTGGCAGATTTTGACAAGCGGTAGCACAGGTTTCTGTGTCGGCCGAATACGCTTGTACAAAATTTTACCTTGACATGGTTGTTGCTTGGCTGGCTGTAGGCCTTGTAGGGGGACGGTTAGTTCGGGGTCCGTCGCTGTATACGCAGAATGTAGACTAACTAAAATATTGGTTAAAGTCCATGATCAACAGTTAAAATAACTTATCTTAGAATTTCAATATATAGGCCTATAGCTTGTTTTGGAATTACGTGGGTAAAGCTAAATAGGTAACTCATACATGCATTCTGTACAGGAAACAATATTAGTGCTCAATGTGAACTGAATGATACGGTTTACACAGAACTGTGATTATCTTTTGATTCGAATCACTATTCTAGAAATCAGAATGGGACATTTAGAGCTGAGAAATTCATTTAATTATCTATATTAAAAACAAAATAATACATATTTGAGTCCAACATCGTGTGAAATGTACAGGAGTCCAAGAAAAAACCACATTCTTAAACCTAATGTGATACGAGCGAACTTGGTTTAGACACATAGAAACAGTATTTCGTACTTTCTGTAGGGGCGTTTAGGTAATTATCTGTTTCCAGTTTAACTTTTCTTCTCCTGTAATAAAATAAAACAAGGCTTAGTGTTAAAAGGGTTAAATAAATATAACATATTATCTCATTTAGCATGTAATGGTAAATTTATAATTCTCTTATGTTTTTATTTCCAACCGCTTTTCCTCGGTAGAATTAAAATATTATAAAGCGATTTAAGTTTTATTCGTCCACTAGCCACATATAAATATTACAACGTTTTCTTGGTTAGTGTGCCAAAAGTAATTTACGATTGAAAAAAATTAATATAACCTAATACAAACTCAAAAATCTATGTTCATGCGCAACTTTAGAAAACTTCTAATAAATTCAAATAAGTTATATTAATTTATTGTGAGCAAATATAAAAAATATTTAAAAATTATCATACAATTTATTTAATTAACAATTTTAGCACAGAATTTGAGTTTAGCTAACTACACTAATTTATTTAAAAAATTAAAACCCATATTCAATAATTAGCAATTTACTAAATGTAGTCTATTGATTTCGATGACAATGACGTTATCAGCAGTGACGATATGCTTAAATATCATCAGTATTTAAGTCTTCACTGATGATGGTGAAATGGCTTTCGAAACTAGTATAGTAAACCGCTAAATAGTTAGCATTGAGCATTAATATTTTAACCATTTACCTCTGTAAATATTTACCTTTGGAATATTATTCCATAAATAAATAAATGATGTGTTAAGAGACTTGCGTGTGTACACCGAGGTAAATATAATCAATTAACTCTGTATAAATCAATAACATAAACTTGTAGCCAGAATCACGCATGGTAGTTTGAAGTAAACACCTGCAAGTTCAAATAAGCAACTCCTCCGTAATTGTATGAGATTACATGTATATAGATATGCGTTTTCAAAAATGTAGACGAAAAACATTCTTCTTGTTAAAAACATTTCACATTTTGTTTTTTTCTTTCTGTTCTTGTTTTCTCTCTAGTCATCGAACATTGAAACCGACGCTCATTTTTTCTTCACTTATGATAAATTTAAAATTAATTTGTTTCAAATGTTTTAAGGGAATGTTTATTCATAGAATCACACAGTTTATTGTATTAAGATTTTATTCTGTTTTTGTAAATATTTGCCTTTCATATTCTTTTGCTTTTTTAAGATCGTTTCAAGATTTAATCCCTGCATTATTTATTTTAATTTTCTTGTATTATGTTTAATATTGCTTGAGAAAGAAAAATAAGCTCGTGGAAAGATAACATTTCACCGAACAGGATCAACATCAGAAATGTAAACTGTGAATTTTAGTTACATCAATAACGTTTCAAGGAATCTCTTCTTTTTTTAACGAGTATTTTCCTGCAAAAAAATAAACACTCAAGACTCGCCGTTATCTCATAAGTATAATATATACATTTCACCCTCAGTTTTCACAATTTCTTATCAAACTTTATGGAAAAATCCTAACAATATTATTGTTTCATTATTATAATAATTTCACTATATAAGTTCTTTATTAATTTTTCGTTAAAAATATTTTTTAATTGAACCATTTAAATGTTTGATATTTAATTTAATCATTTATTTTCCCCCACTATTAAAAACAAAATAAAGGTTATTATTGTTCAATAAACCGAAAAGAATAAGAAGGTTAAATACTTCTTTTAAATAAATATATTACATCAATCCAGTATAATAATATCACACAACTATATGGGCATCTAGGCAGAAACGTTTAGAAAACTAATAAAAGAACCTTATAACCATATAAGAAGAACAAACATTACAATCCCTTGAGTATATATATGAAAATGGTTTTTTCACTTAACTAGCTTTTTTAAATGCGTAAAATGTAAACATTTGTGATTTATTCTGGAACAAAGATTCCAGAAACTATGTAAAAGCAAGTGTATTGAAAGAAATTTTAATGAATGTACTATTAAAATCACCCATTTAACTTATGCAATCAACCTTTAACTTTGAGAGAACCAGATGAAATTATAGTTACTAGAACACTAAATGTGCTTTTAAGTACTGGTCCTAAAATTGAAAGATTATTAAAGATATCGTTTTAAAATACTAATTAAAACTAATAACTATTAAAATACTATAATAGCTAAATTCATAACGGTAAATTGAAATAGGCCTACAAATATTTTCAAACTTACTAGACGTGTATTGAAGTTGCTTTGGAAACGAGGTAATCTTCGTTAGCATATAACAAACTGTTAAAATCCCCCCTAATAAAAACGATGCACTTGGTATATATTTTAAATTATCTTAATTTTCATTTTTGGAACTTCCTATTTCTTATGGATTTACTAACATAGTTCCTGTTTTTCATAATGTTGAGACAGTCACAGAGTTTGACTATGCTCGCCTATGGAGGACAGGAAAGGTTTGTGAATTTTGGTAGGATTAATGCCGCTCTGGTAGGGAATAAAAGAGATATATTGAGGAATTTCATTTGCAGGGTCACTAACCTGGAGTGGACTGATTCTCTATTGATGTAAAGATGTATCTATGCTTTACAACCATTTGTATGGGAAAGGAAAGTTGATAATTAATTGTTAACCAAATGTACATTGGTGTTATGGTTTTCAACGTATATTGTAAATACCAAAGGCTAACTAAATATTGTATGTTACTAACGTTTTTAAAAACTTTACAAAAAAAAATTATACAATTTAGACAGTATTAGGTAATGGACAAGAATACATACGTTTTAAAAATGGACAATGATAAACACTCATACATTCGTCATGAGTCGACAAGGCTTGGACGGTTACCCCTATTTGAATAAAACCCAACACAGGTTCTTGCTACTTGAATACCTAAAGTTCAGGCCATTAGTTATAGTTTCTTTATAGGCAACATCATAAATTTCCCAAGAAACAACCTTCTAATTCAGCCCAATTGTACTGCAAGAAATCCTTCAATGCGGTATTGTAAAACACATATGAATTGGTGAGCAAAACCCTTTATATTAAGCAAACCAGAACATTTATAGGTTAACTATTAATCAAGTTTCTCTTACATATTACTAAGTGAACTTCTATAAAACACAATTTTCCCCTTTGAAAAAAAAAGAATAAATTTAAAAAAAAAAAAAAAAAATATATATATATATATATATATATATATATATATATATATATATATATTTATATATATATATATATATTTATATATATATATTTATATATATATATATATATATATATATATATATAGAGAGAGAGAGAGAGAGAGAGAGAGAGATGGAGAGAGAGTGAGAGAGGGAGAGAGAGAAGTAGACGAAAATTTTAAAATTAATGAAATACTTAATTTTAAAAATGTAAGTAATAAATTTCAGTATATAAAAAAAGGAAATTTCAAATAATAAGTTAAAACAAGTAAAAACAAAATGATAAATAAAATACTTTAATTTTTCAGCGTGCTGAAGGTGAGCCTCGTGTTGATCGTTCAGTTATTTCAGGCAGGGGGCACCACGTGCAGGCGATCAACATCACCCCCCTGATCACAACTGGACAAGACTACCTAGCTGCACACCTAAACAAAATACACGTCTTCTCGTCTCCCAGGTGCACCCTTTGTGACAGCGGGGAGGACATGACAGCTGAGCACATCCAGTCATGTACAGCTCTGGACCATAGACCCCTGAACGACACGAAGGAAGAAAAGATTTCTCGCCTCTACTGGTCAGCGCTCCACCAAATGGCCCAACAGCCAAGAGTGGGCGTTGGCTAGTAAGTAAGTAAGTAAGTACTTTAATTTTTCAAAAACGAAAACTTAAATAATATTAATAAAACAGATAAAGTTATACGCCTAAAATATTTTGGTGCAAACTAAATAAGTAAAAATACAAATATATTACATTATTTTGCATAATATAAATAAACACACACACACTCCCACATAAACACACACACACACACACACACACACACACACACACACACACACACACACACACACACACACACACACACACACATACACACACACACACACACACACACACACACACACACACACACATACATATATATATATTTATTTATTTATATATATATATACATATAAATATATATATATATATATATATATATATATATATATATATATATATACAATTCATAAATAATACTATTTATTACCATAGTCGCTTAAACCCATAGCCTTTGAAAGTCGGTAGTATAACTTCAGGATTGTTAGGGGTAACTCTAGGCATTATTAACACTTACAGGTGATTTCTTATTCACAAAGACAGTGGAATTTATAATAAAGGTTTACGAATATCAGCTTTGCCTTACTAAGGTGACTCCTAACTTGGGCTTTGTAAACTTGGCTACAGGTATGTGTAGCTCCTATGGTAATTAACAATTTGATTATATAATCAACAATTCTTATGAAGGCTTTTGAGAGTCTTTTGCAACGTTCCGTGTTCATTGGCTTCATAATCCCCCAATAAATAAAAGAGACTTAATTATTACGAGAAAACATACAAAATAGAATTAAAATATAAGGGAACGATTTCGATGACGTAAGACACCTGTTTTACCTTGAAGATGTTTGAACTTTTACCCTATACACTCTTCAGATATAATTACCGCGCTTGTGTAACATAAAAAACATTTCGTTTACATAAAAGTGTTTAAAAAATACATTTCATGTTATATGTTTCTTTTTTAACAAACTAATGTGATTAAAAACCAAATGATAGGCCTACATCATATTTTATTTGAAAATTAGTTGTCTAAAAATTAGCTTGTATAGTCTTATCACTAACATGGTTGCCGAGAACATGTTATGAATAATAAAACTTTTGTTTTGAGAAAAGTTTCTACCAACATCTATTTCTTATACATTTAATCCCTCAAGCTCAGCTATAACTTATAAATACCCAAACCTATTTTGTAGATCTGATTATTTATAAGAAAGGTCATGATATATTTATGTAATTATATAAAAATATGTTTTTTCAGTTTTAAAAATACTTGTTATAGAGTATAAGTATTACAATCATTAGTTATGAATCGCATATACTACAACTGAATTACAATTTAAAACTGTTTCGGGAACAAATATTAGTGGAAAAAATGTGACACAATGAACTGGGTTTAAAATGCAGCCATGAATAAGCAATTCACAATCTTGAAACTAATAGCCAAAATTATTAACGATCAATTCGTGTTTTAAAGCAAAATGTGGTAATTTACACGAACGCTATTAACTAGTACATAAAGTCGATTGTTCTGAAATATTAAAAATTAAAGTCCTCTAATACTTCATTTAAACATCAGGTGATGGTACACAGCTTTATCCTGAGGTGTTCTCGATCACTTTCATAGTGGTAAATACTCTTTAAGAAACCGAAATATAAATATGAAATTACACTAACTTTGCTCACTACACTGATATTATTAAATAGTTTTATACACCAGCGTGGAGTGTCATGAACAGTATTGAATATTCTTTAATGCTGTAAAATAAGTCAAAACGTAAAATAAATTTTCCAAAAGATAATAAACTTTTGTATAGATGAAACTATAGATGAGTTAGATATTTTTGTTATTAAAACTAGTTTTTTTTAAATAACTAATATTAAATTTATTAAAAGTAATAAGTAATTACTTAATAGGTAAATAAATTATTTATGATTAATAACAACAAATTTAATTATTAAATTATAATAAACGTATTATTATTCGGTTAATAAACGATTATAATATGAAGTTATTAAAATGTAGTTGAAGTATATAATCTAGATTTCGCTTATTTCAGCTGATTGAGTCACGTTGTGCAATACTAGGTCTCACATTTTTGTTCAAAATATGGCAGTAATTTCAACCCTTCGAGAAAAAAAGTTTTCAAAACTTTAAAAAGTAATTTTAAGTAAAAGAAAGCTAATTTTTTCAAGTGCTAAACTGAATATGCCAATTCACGTCAATCTTCCTCTGCAGAACATGAATGTTAATTCGTTAACATGTTCCATGTTTTATTTTTTTTTAATTTTTATATGGTGCTTAGATATTATTATTTGCCTTTCGAGAGCATTTTCTAGTTTTTCTCCATCAACTACACTTATCGTACGAAAAATCTTGACAGTTAAATTTCATCATTTTTCAATTATTTGGTAAATTATATTGTTTAGTCAGTAAGTTGGATGTGAAAAAAGTTGGTTTAATTTTTCACACAACTCAGCTACTCATACCCGTGTGGATTAACCCTGAGTAGCTTGTCCAGTAGCCACGAACACTACTGGTTTAGCTGAGTATATCCAAACACACGGAAATTGATTAATCCTTTGATAGATATGAATACATACAACTATTAAAAATCAGGGTTAAAATTCTATTAACACATATTTTTACATCGATGTATCAAGAAAACAATAAAAAAATACCGATTCAATAACAGGTTATTTTTGTAGAAATAACATTTTCATGGGTTTTTTCTTGCAATAACTGCAATAATAGTCGTTTTGTAAGTATGTTAGTTTTAAAATATCTGAAAAAAATGTGTGTTTATTTTAGTAATAAAACGGTGGGAAATTTAAATGTTTATAGAATAAATATTTCAATTGTGAAAAATATCAATAATAAAAACTACATATAATTTAGAATTCTTTATTTTAAAAGAAATCTTTTAAAACTAAATTGTTCCTACAATTCAGACATATATAATTTCCTTCTTATATTATTCTAAAGCCCAAAATAACATTAATAAAGTGAATTATACCCAAATTATTAATAGCTATCATCTTATTGTTTCCTTGAATACGCAAACACACTATATTAACAAGTTATAATAGAATTATAAACAACAGAAAATTGAATAGACTATTGTTATTGAGAATACAGTCTCTATACATTTGCTTTTCTATGAAATTACATAACAATTCTCGAATGCCCCAAGGCCCTCACATTAAACAGCGGAATCGTACCTAATATATTATGCTTGTACAATAGCGCTTCACAAATAAATGATTTCCTTCGCTGCCTTATTCTATTAGAAAACAAAACAAGATTTATGTCCATTATAAGATATTTTAACATGTCTTCTACTTTCCTCCAGCTTATTGCGATCAAATTTTGTATTCAATCTTAACATTATTAGATAATAATCTTTAAATATGTTTTGAAGTCATTCCATTTCTTTCATAAATACGATATTGTGTTTTTGTTTTAACAGATTTATCTATTATATGCAATTATTTTAATCAGACAGCTTTTAGATAATTTTAATGTAGTATTTGTTTATTAATCTCTTTATTTTCTAAAATCATTAACCAGTATACTGATTGCATTGCTTACCAACTCTTCAGTATTCACTGTTTTTTTAGTTCATTACATTTACGTGGATCAATTGGTTCAGACGAAATTACCATTCTAAATATTCATCTTTTAATTATAAAATACAATGATCATTACCATGATTATTTTACTGATGAAATGAAAGGCTGATTTTACTTTCCCAAATAAAGTATTAAAAACATTTAATGTTTAGGAGATAATTTTGTTCATATATATATATATATATATATATATATATATATATATATATATATATATATATATATGACGTCATAGGTAATAGCGGAGGATCAACTAGCTTACGCTTTCAACTTGATATGTGTCTGTGGGTTACTAATACTCGTAGTATCAATTACTCGATAGGATATCTCGTATGGGAAATAACTATTACTCTAAATAGCTTTAAAGTTAAATTCATGTATGTTTACCTAATTAAAGAAAACATTAAACTAATTTTGAATGTTATCTCATGTACATTTTCAGTATTATGTAATAATATGATGACTCTAAAACGGTTTTTAGTTAACCCTTTAGCATATTTTACTGTGTGAATGTTTACTTTAGGAAATTTATCTATGCATTTCACCTAAACTCCGCCATATCGACATTACATGTTGTGTTTTGCATTTATTGTTTCCCTCTGAAATCTGTCGCACTGCAGTTTTTTCGCTTCCGAGGAAAATGTTTGTTCACTCAACTGTGTATTTGCTTTTAATATTTTTTCAGATTTTTCGCATGCCCTAGGGCCACAGGTTACAAAACAACCCACTTGTGTAATACAAATCTTTCACTAGATTAAAATTAATTTTTTTTAAAATAACTTCAAAAGAATATATACAGGTTTTTCTATGAAAATACAAAACATTATTTTTTTTAAAACTGTTATCTTTGTATTATAGAATGGGAACACAAATTAAATAAAACTATCACAAATTAGACTACGAGATAACTTACTAAAGTTTTTTATTACAATTTTATTTTTGATTTCACTCTAGATATAAAAATATAATACATAGGTACCGATAAATGTATTATATTAAAGATATAATAAGAAAAAGAAATATATAACAATAAAATAAATAGTTATTGCAATTTTCAGCTACAATAGATTATAGCAATTCATTAGATAATGAATAATTCTAATTAAAAAACATATGTTTTTTAATAGTCCAAAATAGGTGTTATATGAACACATCAGAAAGAAAAAGCTTTCCTTTGTAAGAAATAAAAATATGCAAGAAACATATTTATTATCTCTATGTATTGGTACATGAAGAATATATAAACTTTTTCTTCTTTTTATGTATTTACTATTATATGAGTCTCACACTAAATCATATATTTCGAGAATTACCTTTTTTTAAATTATTTTGTTCTCCTGTCAATGTACGCCTATGTTTTGTGAATTTTCGCACAGTTAGTTTTGTAAAAGCTTTTCAAGTTTATTTACTTATTAATTTAAGTTTTTGTCGTTCCAAGGAAATATTTATTTATACTTCTCCTTTATTTATACATATTTTCTAGCCTAGTATTTTCAACTGCCTTTATATATAGTCTATTTTAATAAAATTATAACTCTGTTAGTGTTACAAATTGTGGGGCCAAATTAAACGTTTATAGCTTTGCACTTTCAAACACCTAAATATTTTTCCATGTATGAATCATTTATTTATTTTAGAATGACATAATAACAAAATATATTTTTGATAGCCATACCTAGCATAATAATAATAACAATTTCTAGCACGACATTAATATGATTTTTAATAATTATGAAACTTATAATTTCGGTGTTAGTTTTCTATACAAATTTTATATTCGTATTTTCGATAAACTAAAATATTACAATAAAATATTGGAAAGAACCCCAGTACCACAAAAATAATGAAAAATAACAAATAAAACAAGTTACTTAAGATTAAACCCTTATATACATTTCGATGACCATGTCATCATCTGAGGGTCTGATTACAAATTTACAATCTAGGAAACAAGATGTTACAAACTAGAGTGAGGTAACTTCTTGTTTGCTAGATTGTAATTTTGTAATAATACTCTCTGATGATGATGACATGGTCATCAAAATGTGCATAAGGGTTTAATTTTAAGTAACTGGTTTTATTTGTTATTTTTTATTTATTTATTTTTTTTTTAGTATTAGGGCTCTTTTCAATACTTTCGTTGTAATATATTGTACCACTGTGCTCTTGGTATTGTATAAACTATAATATGTTTATGTTTGATTATTAATTATTCTAAAATATATATTTATATTGTATTTTTTTAACAATTATATGTGATATTAAGTTTCTTCAATTTTATGTCGTCAGAAGAATAGCTCATGTTTTCATTTCATTCCGTTTCGATTTATATAAATACATTTGTATATACAGCAGGGTCTCGATAATTCGAGGTAGATGAGACCAAGACCCTATCGGATTATCGAAAACTCGGATTACACGGAAATAAGTTTTATGTGCATTAGAAAAAATAGGTGTTTTAATTAACCCTAATACTATAAGTAATTAAAAATGAACTAAATAGGCTTATAGAACTTTATATTGACATTTCTTGAACGTCCGTCTCATTTCCTTTACAAACCATATGATATAAACATTTCTTCGAAGACCGACTCATCATTTTCTATCAAAATAGGCTCGAATTTACCGCAGCTTGAAATATCGGGACTCGAAATTTCAAGACTCTACTGTATATATATGGATGATGGATAATATAAAATATATTATGGCTAATAATATAATGTAGATGAAGATTATGTTGACAAAAGCAAAGATAAGGTTTTATCAGAATATTCATTAAAGTGTTGAAGGCATTATGGTAAAATCGAGTTAATAAAATTCCTAGTTAATTTAATTTTTTTTAATTACTAAACATTGTCGTTTCCTCTCTCCCACAATTACACTTCAAGTATAATTATCATAAAATAAAAATAATTCTATAATCTAAACGATTTCGATATTTTTATAAATTAATAGTCTACTTTTTAAAACAGAAGGACTGGTTTCCTTGGGTAGTTAGTAAGAGTTCAAAATAATAAAAACTCTTTCCATAGGCCTAAAATAAAATTTGTATTTTCTACTTTAAACATTATATAACCCAATATAAGTTCATAAACTCTGTATTAAGCCCCTAGCGTCTTGATAAAATCTTGCAACAATACTCTGGGGTGAGGGGAATTTACATTTCTGTCATTCTCTCTGCACCCCTGCCGAAGCTACAACGTTGATGAAACCAATAAATCACAGCCTATGCACACAATCCTACTGTACAATCTTCTGTTATATCTACTTTAAAAAAAGCGAACTTAGCTTTCAATATTAATCCACATTTACTAACAATTGCAATAAACTTCATCACAATATTTAATTATATGAAACAAGTTTTTAAAAAAAGCTCTTTATAAAGACGAATATCGTATAACTGATGAATCATTATAGCCTTAATTTAGTATTTGTGCGTCACTCATGAAGCAATTTATACAAACATAGATGGAATCGGTAAGATGAATTTCGTATTCCAGAATGACCAGGGAGACATTAATTTGAATACAAGTTTCATAACAGGAGAATTCAAGCTTTAAAAAGCGATGAGTTTTTAAAATTTATTGACTTTCAGAGAGTGCTCATGGTCCAAATTAGAACTGATAACCATTTGAACACATTCATGCAGACACAATAAACAAGAACAGTAATAAGTATATCCGTACAGATTAAAACTTCATAAAATAATTTGCAAATATAGATTACTTTTAATACTTCCGACTGCTCTTCACTTATCGTATTAAACAACTAAAAGGTCTAAATTCTGATGTCGTTTCTTAAGGCACTAGTGCAACAACTCAAACTCATAAACATACAACGTACACTGTCTATCATCAGTACCAAGCCACGATCAACCGATTAGGTGTTGCCGTTGCAAGCCTAATTGCTGTTCCCGATCTACGTAAGCCTAATTGGTCCCGTCCCAGGCCGGGGTCTAAAGACGAATCTGTAGCCAATTAATTGAGTATAAAGACCAGTGCAAATAAATAATTTGTTCGTCACATCATAACCAAATCTACGATCTCCTTCCTCTGGTCCGCATTTTCCCAATGTCGTCGACTACTCCACTAAAAAAGCGTAAAAACCATCGAATCCTTCAATAAATTCTCTTCTTTATATATCTAAACTGAAGAGAATACTTCTGTTTAGCAAAATAATGAATACATACGGGAGAGAAGGATGTAGTTTATTCCTTTCAGAGAATATCTTTCTGGAGACATTTTAAGATTTAAATATATATATAATATATATATATATATATATATATATATATATATATATATATATATATATATAATATATATATAAATATAATGGTGATGGTTTAACTTCCGAATCGCTGATTATTCGTTTTTTTGGAGATACTGACCGCCTAAAAAGGTTTTAAATAAAATAACGAGAGCTTGTGAAAGCTATTAATGTAACGAATAACATAAAAACTAACTAAGTATATGATAATAAAAGGGATTAAACCAGTTGGTATGGATAGCAATTGAAGCAGGCTATGTTATCCATTTATACCTGGAAATAGATATTTTTAATTTATTAGAAAATTTAAATAGTCCATCTCTATAAAATTATATTTAAAAGTACACCTGCTTTGGAATATAGCATAATGTAATACAAATTTAGATACATAACTTAAGCCTATGACAAACTTTTGATTATCATCATTAAAATAAATTCTACTAAGGTAAATTACATTTCTGATAGTTTTCATCTAGTATTAATATTACTTACTGTAATTTAGGCAACATGTTTTTTAATAAAAATAAATGATAATTTATGAGAAGGAAATTAATTATAAAAGTAATAAAATAGACTAATTAGACCACTGTGGACAATTTTACAGTGCTTGCAAAATTTTTTCAGCAAAATCATAAAAATATATTACGTTGAAATACAAATAATTAACATATAAATTAATATTTTAATAATGTGAGTGACTATGATGCATTTTTAATGGTATTAATATTTTCGAAGGTAAAAATATTTTTAAAACATGAATTATATATGTTTTACTACTTATATGGATTACTACTTAGTTTTATTTGAAATAAAATATGATATAAATATTAGACCTAGTATAGATATCTCACAAAGGTTATTCTTGTTTTAAAATAATTTGATTCTCTTAGTTTTTACTTGCACAATTCTACTTACGTTCATTTTACAACTAAATTGATATACACTATTATTATTTCCCAATTTAAGCATCGATCTGAAACAAACGACCGGATGATAAAAAACAAATAAAATAAGTTTATTATTATTCATTGGCTTTATTATTAAAAGCTTTATCATGAAAAGGGTCTTGAATAGCGTGTTCCAATAAAGCCTGACCTCTATAAAGGCGGTTGTTTAGATTATAATAATTGATCAGGTTTGTAAAGACTATAAAGTCTGCGTAGGTCACCAACGTTTTAATAATGGTACACGTCGGAAAATTTACTTATGTAAAGAATAAAATAAGAGTTTGGTAAAAACTTTTAAAAAGTAATTCGTTGAGCTATGATTGTAAATAATTTTCTTTCTGTTTACATATAAATCAAAAATATATTTAGGTTTGGTGAATTATTATTATCAAAACATATTTCTCTATTTACTTCTATAAATACTATTACAGTTTGTAAAAATATTAACAAAACTTCCGTGTAAAACTGGGTGTAAAACTTCCAAATAACCCGGTAAAACTTTCTTACCGTTTCAGTTTCAAGCATATGTATTAATTAATAAAACCCCTAACTAGACAATGGTAATAACAGACCTACGGTTTTAATTTTTTTAAATCATTTTATGACGAGAAAATTATTTAAATAAAATATCACACTAAATACTTTATTAATATTTCAGCACCCACTATCATTTTCTTTGATTTAAATAATTTAGAAAGAGAGAGAGACCAACAGAGACCCAAAGAGTTATAGGGTTTTTTTTGATATGAGGTGTATTTAAAATATTTTTATTTTAAAAGTATTTCAAGTCATTAAGTAAAGATTTGATTATTTTGTATTTAATTATCCTCTTCATAAATGGGTTCAAGAGAATGTTCTTAAAGAATCAGCGTATGTGACTGTATGGTCATAGAATAAGTAAACTGGAGTTGGTAGTCAATTTATGCAAAGCCACCGAAGCAAAGCAGGTTGTGGTCGCTTGGTCCTTTTGACACAAATTTGTTTCATGACTAACCGTCGTATCTTTGGCCTACAAGAGAGACTTAATCCTTCCAGGTGCTGGAGACTTGTGCCCGGCCTAAATGTCGGTTATTTAGTTTAAGCTTGAGCAAATTTTACTATGTAAGAGAATATTTTCTTACTTTATTTTTCACTAGATCCGTGAAATATAAAAAATACAAACCTTTTCATAATTCTGTCTTTAAATTTGTAAATTTAATTTGAGAATTAAAAATTTTTACATCTAAAAGTATATCGTTTGCATTTTAAGTAAAATTTATACAAAAAAATTTATATTATAAAACATGCTTCAGTAAACACATAATCATCATCATTTAGTAACTACTCATTAATTTGCCAACAGATTCTAGCATATACTATACCTGTAAATGTGATACAATATACTGATTTCACAAGTTTTGGATATACTTTGATCATAACAACTAATTGTTAGGTTAAGTGCTATTTAGTTTTGTAACTTATATATTTTTGTAGTTAATTATTACCAACTCCAATTTAAAACCCTTTAAAAGAAATTTTATACATAGATTACGATTTAGGTTTCTGTGATGTGAAACATTACTTGGTTTTGAACGTTAAAAATGCATTTCATCATTTCACTTTTGTTAATTTCGTGGGTTTTAAATTTAACGTGTTGAACAAAATAGAGATTTAGTTTGATTCCCATATTTCAAACACAAATGAAATCTGGTAACATTAAAAAAATAATCAGCGTTTTTTGTTTTACATTTACGTCTCTGTTTTCACATTATATATGTACCATATATTGTCCAACTCTGTGTCTACCAGAACGTAAATCGTTTTCCAGATTCATTCACGTCAAATGGAACAGTGAACAGTTAGTCATTCATAAATAAGTCACCACTTCCGCACAAATAGCTTTTACTGTGTTCCGCCTTGCATGAAAAGTTCACTGAAGTTTTCACTGGATTAATTCAAGCGCTAATTTTGTTTTGGGAAATAAAATAAATTGTTACATTTTTCAGACCGAACATAGTGTTGACCTTAATATTCCATTTTGTAATTTTATATCGTTGATAAAAATGTTTAGAAAATTACTTCATATTCACTTTTATATAAAATGATCAAGATTTTTGTTGACTTTAAGGTAATTATTTGTATTTACATTAGTGTTTCTTAACAAAGAATCAACATATAGGCTACTTGAGTTTGTAAATATATGAGTAATCAACGTGTATTTATTAGAAGGTTTGTTGTTTCGCAATTATTGCAAAGTAGTAAATAAAATTTTAAGTATTTATTAAAAATGTATACCAACATTTAATTTTTTACAATTTTTACCTCGTAAATAATTTTTATTTTGTAATAGTTTTTGCAAATTTATAAACAAAGAGTAAACAAATATTCTAAATAGTGGAGAATTTGTTTTAATTCGAACTTCAAGAGGGTGCTCAAATGTTGAATAATCCAAAATATTCATCATTATACAGTGAAATGTAAAAAAGTTAAAATCCAAATTTGTCGTGAGACTTTTTCTTAGTTCCTAAGAGAAAAACAACATTCCTGAATCAACGTGCATCGTTCTACATGTAGCTTTATTCCACGTTTTTTATGATATCCGCCTCGTCTAGTGAGAGAATTGCTCGATTTCTTGTCATTTGGTCCAATTAAAACAACTAGCTTCATTAATGTTACATTTATTGAGTTTCGTTGAAACCATACATAATTAAATTTTTGAGGGGAAGGGCCGATGACTCTAGGTGTCCCTTATTTAAACCAAAACAAATTTCAGAAACTTTGAATTACACTTTAACAGATATTACGTAAATGTTTCATCTTAAAAGGCAAAACACCAGAGTCGCTTCTAGTTTTCATTCGTCTTCTCTTCAAATCAACGTTATGTGTTTTGGGTCCATATTACTTTATCTGTTGCTATGAAATTCGTTTCTTGTAGTGAGTTACTCTGTTAAACATATTTACTTAGTTGAAGCAAGTCAGACATATTTTGACAATAATAATTTATATCTCTTATATTAGCGTTCCATTTGCTCCTATAAATATACTCTAAATTACCAGGTTCAAAGAATAGTCATCTGTATAGTGGTTGTGAAAAATTGTTATTATTATTTACGGTCATTATATTTCTTCAATTTCATTAAGTGCAACAATTACTTTCAATTTTACATCGGTGTAGATAGTAAAATATTTCCTTATTTACAGGGGTTTTTCAATGATAGTTTTTGAAAACATAACCTTATTGTAGTGCCTTCTGAATAAGTCTAATGCTTTCAATCTAGTTTCGAAATCTTTATAATGGCTGTACCAAAAATTTTCCAGAGTTTTTAAACCTATATACAATTAAAGAAGTTTACTTAAGATTCGTGATTGTTTATTAGTTGAAAGTAATCTTCTAAGCTAATCGATTTTATAGTTCCCTTACGAATACGTCTTACTGTACTTTATCTAAAACTATCTAACCTAAAGGATTCGATAACAAGATCAGTTCATATGAATGTTAATGTTTTCCAAATGCGATGTATCACGTAACAGCGTTCAATGACGCATGGGAAATCACAATGACCACATGTCACCCAGAATAACCTCAGCTATTATTTACAACTGTAACTCCACAACCTGAGGGGATACTGAGTCTCATTACAGCGCTCGGCTTTGGCCCTAAATAACTAAACTCCAACACTTGGCAGAAGGAAATTTCTCTCTTTAGAATATTCGGGGAAATTTTTTTAAAATGTTCAAGTACATTTTAATATAGGTACAGTGTTTAACCTTTGATAAATAATAATGAAACCAGTTAAACAAGATACTTTAAAAACTTTCTTAGAAAAATAGTTTTAATTAAATGTTAATATGAGTTTCGCAAAGTATTTTGATACAGAAATTGCTTTCTTACTAAACCAATGTTTTTTATTTAACCGCAGAGTATAGACTGCATACTTTAATAAAAAGTCTGTTTTAAAAATATAAAAATTGTAACACAATATTAGTCATATAATATTGTAAATACAATATTTTAACAAAAAAACAATTGTTGAGATGATTTTTTGTAAGAAAAAAACGAACATAATAATTTTTTTAAGATGTATGCTTCGTATTTCTTTATTCGTTATTCATTACTTCGAATAACGTCCACGTCGAGGCTCCAGTTGACCTTTCGGCTACCACCAGTTTCACTTCAATTTTTCATCAGTTTGTTCGTTATAATCATTTTAAACTAATTTATACTAATTATCAACAAAATCATAAACATTTTTATCTAACTTATAAAAATAATTACAATGTGGCAGTCAATAGGACTGGCCTACAGAAATAAATACTTTATTTCAAAAACGTAGTTACCAGTAAATGAATGAAGCTATTAGGAAAAATGTATTTGAAAATTTTACTGAATATAAGTTTGTATGCAACGAAGCCTAAGGAAGGTCTGATTTTTCGTTTAAGGAAGTTTAAATTATAAATACAAATACAAAAACACATTATTATTCATTGTTAAAAGATGTATTAAAATATAAATTATTATATTTATTTACTGATAAAAATATTGAGTAATACCATTTCAAATTAATATTGAACAAATAATTTATCGAAATCTTGTTGCTGTTCATGACGAGCTGGTTGTCAATTACAAATTACACTTTTGTTATTACTTGCGACCAGACATTTGTTAACTAAAAGTTTTTAATTGTTAACTTACACTTGCAGGAAACGTTTCCTTCTTATGACTTCTTCAGCCTCGAATGTTTGCCGCTAGGAATGGTGCTGTTGTGCTTCCTCGGTACCATTTTTTTGAAAGTTAGAGGTGATGTGATCGAAGAGTATATGTGATCTGTGCCGTGTTTGTTCATTCAGGATGTCATTTTTATGTGTGTTGCTATGTCTATATATTTCAAATTGTTCTAGTGTGTTTAATTTATGGCCTTTTTTGCATGTGTGGAGGATGCTCATGTTATTTTCCATACTTATGCATGAGTGTTTAGAGTCCATGAGGTGATTTGCGAAGGTGAATTCAACAGTAGTGTGCAGTGCCCTTTTGTGTTCTTTATATCTTTCGGCAAAAGATCTGCCTGTTTGTCCAATATAGAACTTATTGCAGTTGTTGCATTTTAGTTTGTATACTCCCGGATTATTGTATGTGTTGGTATTGTTATTAATGCTGTATCTGATAGCTCACAGTATGTCTGGTCGCAAGTAATAACAAAAGTGTAATATGAAATAATTTATGTATATAACTTACGTTATAAAAAACAACCTATAACATAAAATCAGATTTTTAGGTCCCTCAATATAGACACATGTCTTTATTGGTCAACTATTAGAGTAAATTTCAGGAACATAAGATTATTTTAAAATAAACATGCAGTAGGCTCATAAAAATATGAAATATTTTATTTTAACAAAAATTATTATTTTTTTAAAGTACACTTTTTTTTAAGTACATTTTCTTGTAAGATTGTTTAATGAAATAGATATAAATCAATACATTGAATGGAAAAGACGGATTAAGACGTTTATAAACCATAGTTACTGCTTAAGAACAGTTTTAGTGGAACTTCGATTTAGGGCATCGTTTAAAATAACTAACCCTGAAATGCTCAAGAAATGGCACAAAAAGGTGGCATTTTTGAAGAAACCGGAGTTATAAGCCTTATGGAGAACTAACGAGTGGTGATCACAAGACCTTGAGCCCTCTTATTATAACTAATAATACAAACTGTAAGGCATAAAGAATGTTTTGGCTTTATGTGGAATAGTGTAGGTAATTTAAGCAGTCTTAAAGATGTTGCTCTCTTTAGATTTATAGAAATTTAGAAATTATCTAACAAGAGAAATTCAAACCTCTTTTACAACTATTTATCGTCTCAGAAACATAACCTCACTTTACTAACATACTACTTTATGAACTAATTCTTCAAGAATTACCTCAATCTCGTATGCTTTACTGGGTAAGTGTGTTAAAATATAGTGTAACACACGTATTCCGTGAATATGGGTTTGCTTTCAAAATACAAATTAAGTTAGATCACATGAACTAAAATATTTCGGGGATGAATCATTAGGGTCATCTTTATGGTTTGCAGAACTTTATAGGTACTTTTTTTAGTATGAATTTTCCGGTGAAATCAGTCAAATCAGGAAAACCGAAATTGGAAAAAACTTCGTCAACTAAATATTACCCTAACAATAGATCATATCTCTAAATGGCAAATGTTATTTCTATTTAAACAGCAATACTGCCTTCCTGATTTCCCCTTAAAAGTAATTCTACTTAAATATAAACCTAAGTAGTCATTAAACCATAATTTATCAACATCTTTAATATTAATGCATTTTTTTCACACGAAAAACTGATGATCTATAATAAAAAAGTAAATATATAACTTCATTTATTCATTATAATGTGTTATACATCTGAAGTAATTTATTTATTTAGAAAAACAGTAAAATTCGAATCAAGAGTTTTACAAATATTTTTTTAAGTGACCTTTTTATTGCTTTAGAGTTCCCTTGTATATTTATTTCAAATAAAGACGAAATGATGTAGCAAACAAGACAAAAAGAGACGTAAAACACTGTCCCATCACAATTACAAAGAAAATTCTCGCTGACCTTAATCTTATTTGAGAAAGTGTTTCTGTTCGCGATGGTGAATAGATTTTCGGAGACAGGCATATAAAGGCCATTCGTTATGTAATGTATTGTATTAAATCATGAATAAAACTATTCTGGTTGGATATTATAAAACACTAAGTACTAAAATACTATATACACATATTTTCATAATATAATCTATAACTAAAACAACCATACCATTTTTTATATTTAATTTCTCAGATGGTTTGAATTGTGCTAACAGGTATTCATCAAGAAGGGCACAATATCTCGTTTATAAGTAATAAAGTTACGTTCGTTTACAATCTATCTTGAGATTTACATTAACTAATACATCTAATTTAGTAACATATTTTCTCTTTAGAGATTAAGGCAAATCAAGTACTTCCAACAAACATCAAGTTTTACTTAGATATAACTCAGTATTCAGTTAATGATTGCTAACTTCGTGCGGCCGCATCAGGCACAAATTACCTTGATTTGCATCGCCGCAAACTTCTTCTGTTGTTCATTGCTTTAGGTCGAGTAAATATTTCCGTGACTTGAATATTAACCAAAATCAAGAAGATAAACTTAATTACATCGGTCCAAAAGTAGGAGGGAAATGGGTTAAGAAAGACAGTAAATAACAAATGGAATAACCTGTTTTAAATGTATTAATGGGCGAAAAAAATAAATATTTTGGGAAAACAATGGTTACATTTTTTTCTGTAACTCATAAATAATTATTTATTATAATACTAATTACGAGAATAATTTATCAACGGCATTGCAAATAAGGGACTCTGCCTACGTTTGACCCATTTTTCGAAATCTGACCCTAAACCATGCTTATTTCTTTAAGTATAAAACAAAAAATATTTTAAAACTATCCTTACTCAATTTAGTATTATTGGGTAATAATTGTTTTTTAAATCCTATAACAAAAAAAAACATACGAACGCAGACTGTACAAATTATAAAACCTATTGCTTAGTTTGGACTCGGAATTGCCTAAACCGTAAAATAAAATTATATTTTCAATAAAAACTTTAGATAAATGACTTATAAAACATAGTTTTTTGTTTATTTAATCTAAGCTTCTAATAGCATACTCATCATCAAAATAGATATTATTGACGAAAAAATGTTTAAAACAAAGTAAATATAAAAATACTGTTATACATGAACAAACCTCACAAACTAGCCTGCAATTTGAATATATATATTTAACTACTTTATAGGACCAAAACCGTTTTACAAGGTTTTTCTGTTAATGTAGATTAATCATAATCCTGTAAGTCGACCCCATAATCATAATCATTGGTAATATTCGACCCCATAATGACATTGGCCACATTGTGTTGAGCACTGAAAAACTCCAAAAGTTTATAGAAAAAAGGTTTTTACTTTATAAAATAATGAACCTGTCAAAAACTATTTACAAATTAAATATTTGTTTTTTGTAATTTTCTTTACAAATAATAGGTTACCTATTATAATAGGTTACCTCTCTGCATGCAACACTGTTCTTGTATAAATGGAAACCTGTGTCCAACTTTCTATTTTAAGAATATACTTGCTCTTCGTAACACATATAACTTGCTTTTGTGTAACCGAGTTACGTCTGGCTCTTGATTGCATAGAGAGTAGCATGCGTCTCTTAGCGTACATAGAGTGTACTGTGTAGTCATAAGCTGGGAGCTACTCAACTTTCTTACATTACTTTACGTTGTATTACTTTACTATGACCTCGATATTTTCATCTGTATACGAGAAACTAATATTTACTTATAAATTTTGTTATTTTGATAAACTAAAAATATTTTACTACTGCTTTTATGTTTATTAACTTAATCAGTCTGTTATTTTCAGGTTAAATAAAAAAGACGATTTTATAAAATGGGTAAATTCTAGAATCGAAATTCGTTGAGGGAATCCCACGACGAAATAAATTGTATTAAATTAAAATATAGTTACCTAAATGATAGTGCAGTTGCCTTTTAACAAAGATAAATAATCATTTAAATTGTTTCTTTGTTTTGCAAGCATAACTGTTACATATATAAAGAAGAGTGATACCTAAGCTTTAAAAATATGAATAGGTACAACCACGTTCTCTTTTAACATACTTGAATAATGTGAATTCCCCTACATATTGTGAATTGTTGTTTATACCCATTAATATAAATTGTTATATGCTATAACAATATAAACAAAATGTATATATATAAATTATACATATATTTATATACATATATTTATATACATATATATATATGTGTGTGGGTGTGTGTGTTTGTGTGTGTATGTATGTGTGTGTGTGTGTGTGTGTGTGTGTGTGTGTGTGTGTGTGTGTGTGTGTGTGTGTGTGTGTGTGTGTGTGTGTGTGTGTGTGTGTGTGTGTGTGTGTATGTGTGTGTGTGTGTGTGTGTGTGTGTGTGTTTGTGTGTGTGTGTGTGTGTGTGTGTTGTGTGTATGTGTGTGTTTTGTTACGGTCTGAATCACCGTTCAAATTGGGAAATTAATAATTTCCTATTTTTTAAATAACAATATCAATATTTAAATAATAAACTTAACAATCAATCCCAAGAAGACATTGTTCTGCCAACAGGAAGTGAAGTTTTTAGGGTACATTTTGATCAGAAAGGGGTAAAGACTGACCCAGATAAGCTACAAGCGATTCGCGATTTTCCAAATCCTAAGAATAAAAAACAACTACAATCGTTCTTAGGATTTGTGAATTATTATTCGGGCTTTACGAGTCAACTCGCCCGAGAAACTTCACCCCTGTTAAAGCTCTTAGGGAAGGGACAACCCTGGGTTTGGGACGTAGAAATGCAAGATGCATTTAACAGCATAAAAACCTGTTTGTGGAGGCAGTTACATTAACACATCCGGTGGAAGGTCGGGGAACGTTTTTACAAACTGACGCCAGCGATAACGTTATTGCAAGTCAGTTGTACCAGGAGGATCAACAGGGCAGATTACACGCAATAGGCTTTGTATCAAGAACACTTAAACAAGCAGAATTAGGGTACAGAATTAGTGTGCGAAAAAGAGTTCTTGGCCATAGTACTTGACCTAAAGAAATTTGACCACTTATAGTGGGGGCTCCATTAACTATAATTACCGACAACAAAGCATTAAAATTTCTATATTCATGCAATTACACCAATGCACGCATAACTAGGTGGATTCTTGCGAAACAGGAATATCAGCCAAACATGAGACACTGTCCGGGAAAAGAAAACGTTCCTTACGACACAATAAACCAGACTAATATGGGAAACAATAGTGGGCGAAAGGGATTAAATTTAATTAAAGTAGGACAAATTAAAATATATTGTCCTACGGAAATTCAAAAAATGTTTAGGGATATGAGGCAAACTCAGGATCAACAACCTGATTTGTTAAATATAATTAACCAAATAAACAATTTTAATAATTATAAAATTTCTAGTAATGTATTGTGTAAAATTGTATATGACAAAATAAAAACCATAATGCCAAATTAGAATATTGCTCCAATTATAGAACCAGTACGCGAGCGATAAGCGAGCTTAGACAGGAATAAAATTGTCAGAATGATTAACAAACTGATTTAAAGTAAAAACATAAATAAGCAGGATTTGAATAAGGTTAAATCTAAAGTTGACTACCTATCTACAAAAGGGACAAATGCAAAGCAGAGTTATCAGAAATTAGCTAATAACTGAGTCAACATTTCAAGTATTACAACAATAAAATCTTGAAAGTCTATACAAGAAGTCTGTGTAGTGTGCAAATATTGCTGAGGTAGTCTACTACTTAGATCAAACAAGCCAGTTAAATAACATTGCCAAATAAAACAAGAAATTTGTGTGCATGAAATAGTTGGTCACTATTATTGGCTTTATCGAATGATAAACAAATTCCGATAATAAGGGATGGGTCCCACAGCTGACAACAAAAAACTCAAATATTTGTAATGTAATGTGAAATACTTTAGATTTCAATGTTAGCAAATTAGTTATGTAAGTTATAAGCAATAGGTTTGTAAAGAAGTCATTGTTTATGATGCGATAATTAAGAATAATAGTATAAATAAAATTGACGTTTAAATTAAATAAAGAAAATGACAGCCACTAGTGAAGTGGAAAGTGATTATTAACAAAGCAGAATATATAAATAAAACTGTATAAACTTGAGTGACTTATGATAAATATTGCTTGTACTAATTATGTTTATTTTGAAGTGTTTTAGGAAGAAACGATACAAAGGACAAAAAAATTAGAATAAGACAAATTGTAATAGAAGATAATAAGATAATATAGTTTAAATAGAAGTAAGAAAAAATTGAGTTGGTAAAAACAATTTTTTATAAATAAAAAAAGTTTTTACTTTACAAGTTGTAACGGTCTGAATCACCGTTCAAACTGGAAAATTAATAATTTCCTATTTTTTAAATAACAATTTCAGTATTTAAGTAATAAGGTTTTCATTTATGGTATAATAAACATAGTAAAGTGTCAAGAAGTTAGTAAAATTTTGAATAAGTATTATTAAGACAAATTAAAAATTATGATAGCATGAAACTGTAATAACTAACTAAATTTGACAAACGGGAGTGCAGTGAAAATTTTCTAAGTGCCGAAAAATGCTAACTTGAGAACTTAGTCCACGTAGAGCTATCATCGACATTTTGAAATGACCAGACAAATCCATAATAAACAGTAATGGAAACAAAATTTAAAAAACTAAAATAACAAAGACGTTACAGCCATTTTAAAATAATAAACATTTTTCAATGTTTTAAAAACGATAACGAAATTATACAGCTTAAAACTGATACGTTGTCCAACCCGCCCGTACAAGAAAAGAAGCACGGAGATAGCGACGAGCTTAGAGCAGGGGGAAGGGTTACATTGCCGCAACAAATACAGGAACTGAAGGACCTGTAAGGCAGTCTGTAAAACATTTTTAATGCGAGGTGCTAACGGTTGTAATTTCGGTCAGCGCCTAGGACAACCACCATAAGGCCAGATGGGACCAAAATAGCCACGTTTTCGCCATCTACCTCCATCCATGGACGAGGGCTCCAGACTCAGCCTCCAGAACGTGAAAATGGAGAAAGACTTCCATCGACTGATCAGGGATGGCAACTTCCGATGTCCAGGGACCAGGAAATCCAGACGAGAGGACTCTTGGACCGGCAGGGAAATCCTTGGCAAGTCTTTTTCTCTATTATATAAAAATTAACGTCAAATTTAGTCAGTTAATTTTATTAAATTCAAATTACCAATTAAACTTAAACATTTACTTTATTCTATGTTGAAAAATTAAATAAATCTTAAAAGTAATAAAATTAATTAGTGTCACAAAAATGTTTAAATAATGAATAATAAATATTAAATTTACAAAGTGGTTTTGGCCATAAGCCAATCATTTTCAAGAAGACCAGATATATTGAATCATATAAATTTTAAAATTATTTATAATAAAATGTGAATTTACCAATTCAATCTTGAAATGAGAAGATAATTTTTTTTATTATGTTAAATTTGGAAATAATTGTGTTTAAAAATGTGTAAATGTAATTAATGAATTATATATGAAATGTAGGATTTAAATATGTCAAAAATAACGAACTTTTAATTAATAATTTGTGAAGATAAAGAGAGAGTTAAATGTATTTCATTTGAAAAGATAATTATTTTAGTTTAAAATCAGTAATAAAATCATTATAAAAACTTACAGTATTTGAATTTATCCTGTGTTGAACATCCAATAAAAACTTTTAGTTTTTTCAAACTTATAAATAATGATTATAAAATCAAAGTACAGTTTTAATTAGGTTTCATTAATTAATAAATATATAAAATTCAGAACCTAATGTTTCTTCAAACGAGTTCTCTCCTGAGAACAATTTTATTGAGCTATTCTAAAAATTAGTTTGTTTTTTGTATTGAAACCCAGAGATGATGTCTACTGGCAGATAATGTTTAAAGAACACAGGAGCCTTTTAAAAAACGTGTCTTAAACATGATCATATTTTGCACGTCCCCTTGCTGTGCCTGCAGATCTCATGAAGTGGTAAGATTCTTTGAAAATGTTGTGTGTTCATATAAATGTTGTTTCTTTCCAGCTGACTATTTTACTGACATGTGTGGATTTCGTACAAACGTTAAGGTAGAAGTCAGCGGGAATAGGCTTGCATTTGGGCGTGGTACATTACGCGGGAACACAATACAAATTTCAGGGATCTTAACACAGTACACAAAACGGTGCGAGCAGCAGATATATAAATATATAATAAATATGTATTTGTGCCAACAAAACCGAAGCGGAGCGGGGGGGACGTTGCAGTGTGTGTGTGTGTGTGTGTGTGTCTGTCTATACTTACTATCGTCATTGAAAGAAAGGAAAGGTTTGTGAAAACAGGTATGACCAACAGTAGTCATAAAACACTTTGGATCAAAAAATCCTCCAAATATCGTTTAAACCAATATCTCATGTTTTTATCTCGTATGCATATCTTTTTTCTTTATTGTATTGAAAACGCTAACAGTAAATATAATAAACAATAGTTTATTATAAAAGAACTGTTCAATTTAAGTCAACAGTAGTTGATTCACTAACTAGGAAATATTAACTGTAATAAATATAGACGATTATAATAAAATGTGAATAACATGTGTTATTTTTCGATGTCATTGCAAGAACAATTTCTATCCATTTAACGTTTCATTTTAAAAATAATTGCGAATAATATATCTGAGCTGATACAACAAAAAAGTGCACATTCAAGCACTACTAATCTAACTCGATTCATGACAATAGTAATATCCAATAAGATTCATGACACTTGTTATAATTTCCAATAACTCTTTCTAACCAGCTGACTAAGCTACAAAACACAAAGAGAGATAGTTTAACATATCATGTAACAGTGGTAGTATTATGCTCCGTACTTAAATACAGGGGCATCTCAATTATCTGACCTAGCAGACAAAATGGCATTTTACTTTATTTCTGAATATAATTTTCATTGAATATTTGATTAGGAATTTTTTTCAATAAAATTACATGAAAGTTTATTTAATGATTTAAATTTTATTTTAAAATGAACTATTCAATAAGTTGTTGAACATGAATATCTAAGCAATAAAAATTTAAGAGTTTTTATGACACATAACTTTCATTTATTATTTTATATTTCATTTTCTGGACCAAATTAATTTATTTTAGTAGAGTTTTTTACTTGTGCAAATTAAAAAGTGCTGTATTTGTCGCATTAGATTCAAATTTCAGATCCTTTTAATAGTTTAAGACGCCCTGAGCACAAGCAAATTCCTGAAACTTTGTCATTAAAGTAGAACTCTAAACTAAAAGGATTAGTTATTCATATCTATGAGATACGGTAATTCAATAAATAGCTGTTGAGTTTGTTTCTTTTTAGCTTTTGACAATGTGTGATGTTCCTAAACATATCAATATATTACAATAGAATTACAATTTACCAGCTTCCAACTATACGTTTAATATTCTATTTCAAAACACATTTTTAAATGTTAGAGGTATTTATCAATTCAATCTTAACAATCTTTTCTCTAAACAAAAATTGTGTATTATATTCTTTAATTTACGTTAAAATTTTGAATACGATGAAAGAATTTCTTTAGTAGAGTTTTAAATAAAACTACTGTAAAGGTCATTATATACTTGATAACATGTATATTAGAAAATAAATAATTGATGAGAGAAAGGTTTACTCCGTTATTTATAAAACGAAAAGAATATGTGTTTTTATGAAATTACGTCGAGGTTTTTTTCCTGCAACAAAAACTAGACTTCGTTTTATTCCCTCTAATTGGTCATCTGATATTTGCCTTAAGGAATGAAGACCTGGGCTTTATTTATTCAGTCGGTTTTACGATATTCAATATTTACCTCGGGATTTACATTTCGTTTATTTTCCATATTACTGTGATATTTTTTAAAAAATTTTATTAACTAATAGTGTAATGTTTTTATCAAGTACCATGATTTTGGATCACATACCATGAAATATTGGAAACAAATAACTAGTAATGAGTGCTAACCCATGAAATTTAAAATAGCATACATGAATTATATTATATTATAATATTATATATATATACGTTACAGTAAAATAATTATATAAATATATATATATATATATATATATATATATATATATATATATATTAAATATGGTGATATGTTTTCTTGTAATGTAGTTAATAAATTTAAAATTTTTCAAAAACAAGAATACTTTTAATGAATATATTTATTCACAGCTTTTCGCCTTAAAAATATATTCATTAAAAGTATTCTTGTTTTTGAAATATTTTTAATTTATTATATATATATATATATATATATATATATATATATATATATATATATATATATATATAATACGTTTTCTTGTTTAATAATTTAAAACAACATAGGTTATTCAAATACAAGAATATTTATTATTTTATATCCAAAGCTTTTCGTTGGCAAACAGTACCAACATCATCAGGAATGAAAATTACAAGAGCTTACATTATTGTAATTTTCATTCCTGATGATGTTGTTACTGTTTGCCAACGAAAAGCTTTGGATATAAAATAATAAATATTCTAGTATTTGAATAACCTATGTTGTTTTAATATATATATATATATATATATATATATATATATATATATATATATATATATATATTTATATATATATTTATTTATTTATTTATTTATTTATTTATAAATTATTTGTTTTAATTCTTGTTACCTATTAATATATTTCTAAATAATTGAAAGCGAAGAAGTTTTACATTTAATATTTTGTCACTTGCTTATATTTTCATTTATCTGAGTGATGGTAAACATATTTGTGAATGATATGTAGGTCTAGTAGGATCCGATGTCTATCCCTATCAGTATGTGAACTAAATAACGTTTTATAATGAATTTATTTTCTAGTTTGATCTCTTGTCTTAGGTCATTGGCCGATGTTTATATAATTTAATAACATTGTACACTTTTCAACAGAAGTCTTACTGGTTTATTAATTTAATGAATTTTAATATGAGCTTTCTTATGTTTTGTCGTTTGTATTATTTTTGTCATTTAGATACAAGTAGAAAGAAGAAGGTAGTTCAATTATTTTGTTACTAATAACTAAATGTTGCTAGCAGAATTGTACGATAGAAAATCAATTTCTTTTCAACGATTTTGCGACAAAAACTCTGAGTATTATATTGAGTTTTTCTGTTTACGTGATTTAGGTTCTAATCGATGAGGCTGTTAAAATTTGTCTAAAACCTTACCGTTCATGTTGGGTATAATTTTTTTTTATTTATATTGATATGAAAACCTTAAACAAGCATTTGCTCGTCCAAATATTTGTACGAATTCAACTTGAGATACGTTGATGTTGTCAATATTCAAACTACATCCAAATGAAAGATGCAACAAATATCAGAATATTTGTGAAGCTATCTATCCTGTGTCAAGACCTCGTGCGGACATCAGGCTGGCTTCTAAAAAAATCTTACTGGTTAGTAACACTTTATTTTGTTGCTTATAATTTTTAAGAGTTTGTAATCGTAATTCACACTAACAATATTCTCAACAGACCTCTGGCAGCTGTGCACACTTAGTTAACAAAGTTACCTGCACAGTTGCAGTGTAAATTGTAATAAGCCTATTTATTTATGGTTTTGAAACAATATTCTTCCACGAATACACTTTACATTTTCAGTATAAACATAACATTCAAAACTGTTTTTTTTACTATAGAGTATTAAAATATTTTCATTTTATGTCAATTTTCGTTCTGGGAATAAGAGACGTTTAATGAAAAATAAAATAAGGCCTTATATTATATAAAAGTATAAGTATAAGAACAAGGTTTAGGAATAACATAAGGGTAACACCATAGACTACCGCTCTAATCATTTATACCTACTTGTACCTGTATTAGGTAGTGTAGTACGTTTTAAATTACAGGTCTTTAAAGTCTCTCTATTACGTTTTCTCACTTGTGACATTGTTCTCTGTGCATCGTGTTACGCACCTCAGCCTCCTTTTATATGATACATCACTTTTATTAGATACAATGTAAATAACTTTTTTTAACAAATGATTGTAATTCGGGCGTTACAGATTTGGTATTACTTAGTAAATAATAAGTTTAATAATTCTGAATTATTTTATAAAACGTTTATTCCTCTATAAAAGCAATACAATTTAAGTGATAACCGATCTTGTTAATCACAGTAAATGGAAGTTTTAGAAGTGTAGAAGAAACGTGACGTGACAACAGTGATTTCACAAGTTGATTCTGATTGATGAAAGCATACAAAGTAAAATAGCACAAAGGCTCTAAATGGGATTGCAATGTAATTGCATAGACACTGCTGCAATAAGGGTGTAGAGAGGCGGTATGTCGTCTGGCATCTTGTATTTATCAATCATCCCTTAATCTCAGGATTTTCCTTGTACTTGTTTTTCCACTTTAGAGTATTTACCGTGTCTCTTTCTCCAACATATGAATTTCCATACGTAAATTTGTTTCTCCTTCTAAGAAAGAAAATATGTTTGTACGATTTTAGAAAATTTAAAATGGAGGGAAATTAAAATTCTGTAATTATATATATTTTTTATCATTAACATTTGCGTAGCGTTTAAACAATAGCAACATCTGGCTTTTTCAATATATTGATAAACACATATTGATCTTTACTTGATGAGACAGCCATGCGAAATTATACAGTCTCTCTCTGACAGGTTTTCTTTGTTTATGTGATTGTGTGCTATATGCTTAAGATTATAAAAGTTATTGTAGTTTATTTTATGCTCCGACTACTCAGACAAACTTCTATATCTGTTAATTTCTCTTGGCATTGTCTTAAATACTTTAAGTTTACCCTTAAATTTATGTTACACCTATAAATTACGTTGATGCTTATAACACTATTTATTATATATTTCTCATCAATTTCTACTAATGAGATGATAAACGTAAATTAGAAACGTAATCAATATCAAACACTCTCATAGTAGATTATGTATATAAAAAGAATAACATGTATTGTGTGTGTGATATGATTCTACCCACATTCTTTATTATCTAATTACATTTTGGTTCATATTTGATTTATATAAGGCAAACATTTTTTTTCAATTACTTTTTTTAATCGCAGTTACAATATTCCCTTATAAAGTTATTACGTTGTTATTTTTAAAATTCAAACATTTTTGAATTCAGTCACCATTTGTAATTCGACCTCTCTCTCTCTCTCTCTCTCTCTCTCACACACACACACACACACACACACTTTCTCTCTCTCTTTCTCTCTGAGTTAATTTTGAAATGAGGCACCTAACCTATTTTCATAATTATGTTTTCAAGTCCAATTGTCTATGTTTGTCTTATTTTAATAGTTATTTATAAAATACCAAACCTATTCAAAAATCTTGTAAATGAAAAATAATAGATCTAAGTGTATGTAAAGTAAACAAATATGGTGGCGTAGTCTTTACTGTCACATTTTTTAGATGGGCAAACTGATTTCCATAGTTTGACTATGTACGTTTACTGTATGATTCAATTTTAGGTTTATAGTTGTAATAGGCCTACAAGCTTTTGACTTCATCTACTGGCTTCAACTAATAAAAAGTGTACCCTTTTTTATTATTACAAATACTTTATTGCGTTTTTATTTAAGAGAGGAATGCACAGTTCTCATTAAAATTTGAATTATATTTCTTTTAATTATTCACAAACTCTTATTTAATTTTACATATTGACGGTCTGCATATTTTTAATTTTATTTAAGCAATTTTTATAGCTATCTGTGCTATAGTTAAATTACTTTGGCACTAGTTAAAATACTTTAAAAAGTTCAGTAACGTATATTATGGATTTGTAGACGAGAGATATAAAATTGTATCAACCATGTGCGGAAAAAATGTTATTTATTGTTTGTTTAACTTCTTAATTATTAAATAAATTGAGAAGAAATTACTGATTATAATTTCATTTAAATTGTTTAACAAACTTATTTTGAGTCAATGAGAGGTGAACTGTTATTATTCCATGCTAGCTTGTTCAATGTAAAACTATTCAGAGAATTAAACTTGATTTTCATATTTTTATAAATACGAATACAACACTATAGCCTATAAATTTTTTAATCTATCTACGGTTTCCTTGGCGCTTACTGAAGATATTCCTGCTCATGTTTTCCAGGGATAAACTATGCACAACTCGATTACTTGCTTCTTTAGCATTTTTTAAGTGAAAATCTTTTATTCACTACTCCATAACGGCATTTCTATACAATTACTTGCAGTAACGTTTTCTTATTTGCAGCAAGTAACCTGATTGTTGAAAGCAAAACATACCCACATTCATTTATAACTATTATAATTATAAGGTAAAAGTTGAAAATATTTTGATAAGATCTTTTTTATATTTTCAACTTGCTTGAAAATGATTCAGTGATAAACCAGGATATTGTTTTTAATATTTTGTTTACCTTATTATTAAACAAGTTATGACTTCATAATAATATTAAGTGTGCATATCCTATTTACTTTCCTAATAACAGAAATTTTATGTATTTAGATAAGGTACTCATAACAAGATAATTTATCTAAGGTAAAGTTATTTTTAATAGACTTTTAATGTCAATTTTAAGTAATTGCAGTCTAGTTCGGGTGTGTATGTATGTGTGTGTGTGTGTGCGTGCGTGCGTGTGTGTGTGTGTGTGTGTGTGTGTGTGTGTGTGTGTGTGTGTGTGTGTGTGTGTGTGTGTGTGTGTGTGTGTGTGTGTGTGTGTGTGTGTGTGTGTGTGTGTGTGTGTGTGTGTGTGTGTGTGTGTGTGTGTGTGTGTGTGTGTGTGTGTGTGTGTGTGTGTGTGTGTGTGAACCTATTCTCAAACTGTCATAAAACTTCAGAAATTTACAATACAATAAGATCTTCATAAATTAAGTAGTTTCTGAAAATAAAATGTTTTTAACCTAAATATTTGGTCTAAGGATATTGCCTTTACTAATTATTTAAATTATGTTTTCCGCAACATATTAAGTGTCATGCCTTTGTTTTCATATATTTATAATGATTTTGAACCATACAACCCCTATTCGAACAAGGGTTTGTATCAATGAAATCAAATGAATGTCAGATATTAGAACCAAAACCTGACGTTTTTTACTAGCTTTTCAATAAATGAGACTCTCCCCTTCCTAAGTTTCAACGCCCAAAGGCATTTTTTAACAACCCGGCTCCAGATTACATTTAATTATTCTCCCATTCACGTTTGGCGTGTTTCCATAATCAAGCATTTCTAATAGAATTTGATACGCTTAAATGAGACTGTAAATATTTTAAGTTTCAGTAACCAAATACAAATCTGACAGTATGATTATTTCTAACGTAACTGCAAATTGTAGGCTATTTATGTTATCATATAATTTTTCATTTGGATCTGTTACGTATTTAAAATTAATATAGACTCATTTCTTTTATTTTAAACCCGCCGCCAAAGTCAGACAAAGCTCACCCGTGATAAGATTGGTTCTGCAGTTTGAACGAGCAGAGCAAGTTAGACCTTTCGGGAGTGTAGACAGATACCCCTACTTTCTAGTATACTATTATACTTTCCAATCTCCGTACCTTGGGTACTAGAATACGTGAATGTAAATATTTTATTAATGTTTATACCGAATGTGATCAGTGCGTGGAATACGAACAAGTTTTCTGGCCAGAAATCGCTTATTTAATACGCGAGTGTCATAAGTGTGTATTCCACGGTGCACGTAAGTACAAACTATTAATTTATATAATTATAATAATTATTGGTCCTCCGAAACTATTGTTACCAAACAAATTTGGTCCAGCCGGGCCGGATCTTGAGCCTTAAGACCTATATAAAAAATAAAATAAAATACAATTCATTATATGTGTTCATTCAACAATTTCTACAAGTTTTTTCAAACTTTGTCTGTGCATGTATACACTGGAAAACTAACTTCATGTCGCAGTATATGAAACAGCTGATCCTCTCTTATCTTTGTTTGGCTTTGGCGTGCATTAATATGTTGGTTTAAATTGATTGTAAAAGTTTATGAAAAGTGATTTCAGTTGTTTATAGAAGGTTATCTCATTCAGCCTACGTCGATTTGTTGTTTACTTAGGCTTATTTATTTCTCCGTTAAACATATACGCTCATAGGCCTAATCTCTTTAAAACATTTTGTAATTTAAAAATTAAAGCAATTATCTCATCTTCTAATATAAAACCATCATTTAATCATGGCAAAATCTTTGGCAGTTATTAAATCAAAGAAAGACAATATATTTAGTCAAATTCAAGAGATTTTTGATCTAACAAAAAAAAACATCTGATAAGTCAATCCTGCAAAAATTGTTGGTGCGCACTAAATCTATAAATAGGCTTCGTGAAGAATTTTCTGATATTTTAGACATTTATCATGAACTAGAAATACAGGCTAACCCGAATTTTCAACCCAACTACGCTCCTCTTAACAGCATCAACGAGTTAGTCGATTATGTTAATTCTACTGTATATTCGATAGAAAGTAAGATGTCATCAACAAGGCCTAAATGTGAAATAGTTACTCCTCAGTTACATATACGACTGCCTAAGCTTGAACTCAAGCATTTCGATGGTGAATTTCTCGAATGGATGTCATTCATTAATATATTTAACGCTAGCATTCATGAAAATGCATCGTTACCAGCAGTTTCTAAACTTCAATATTTATTGAGCGTTATCTCAGGAGAACCTCTAAATTTAATTAAATCTCTCCCTATTTCTGACGCTAATTATAAAGTGGCCTATGACTTATTAAAAGAAAGATATCACTCGCCGAGGCGGTTAGTTACGTTACACCTCAATCAAATTTTAGATTTGCCCTCTGTAAACAACACGGCTAAACAAATGAGAAATTTTGTAAATTTATACTCAGAAAATATACAAGCTCTTAAAGGTCTTGACACCGATATCACTAGTAAAAATCTTTTGTTATCTGCTATGCTTTTACGAAAAATGGATAGTGAACTTAGGAACCGTTTTGAAAACTTCCGTTCATCAAGTGTTACTCAAGAGAGAGTTGACTCCACTACAATACCTGATGCAGCGGAAATTATTAAGTTTTTAAATAAAGAATGTAATGAAGTTGAAGATGCCAATCTTCATTCTCCTTTCACCTCGAAACCCTCCTCGTCTGGATCACGCACCCCCTCTGGTTCCCAAAATAAATACTTTAAACAAAAAGTATCACTAATGTCCTACAATTATGGAGAAGGCTCCTCCATTAAAGTTAAACCTCATCCATGCTTTATATGCAATAAAATTGACCAAAAGGTATATTCGTGTCCGGACTTCAAGAGTCAGGACGCCAAATCCCGTCTCAAAATTGTAAAGGAAAAGGGGCGTTGTACCTCATGCTTAGGTACTCACCATCTTAACGACTGTAGGTCAAAGTTTAGTTGCTACAAATGCCACAAAAATCATCATACATTATTACATTTTGAAAATTACTCTACGCTGCAACGGACCACACCTCAAACTTCGCGTCAAGACTCTCCGACACTTCAACAGGAAATAACCCCTTCTCCAATCACTATGACCTGTCAAGAAAAGCAGAATACGTCTCAAATCTCTAATACTGTTCTCTTAGGCACTCTACTTGTTAAGCTTACCTCGTCTAACGGTATTACTCATGTATTTCGTGCTCTTGTTGACTCTGGCAGTCAATCTTGTTTTCTCACCGAGCGTGCTGCTCAATTATTGTGTGCTCCTCGTACTAAGACCACTCATAGTGTGGTAGGATTGTCTCAGGTACCCTTACGCTCAAAAGATCTCACCTCAGTTGCTGTTGAAACTCTTGGGGGCAAGGTTATTTCAATTAATGAAAGATTTTTAATATTGGAAAAAATATGTGTTAACCTACCAAGCACACAAGTAGACTCTGAAGTTCTTTCCAAGGTTCGTCCTTATGTTTTGGCAGACCCTACGTTTCACTTGCCAGGAGGCATAGACGTTCTTCTTGGTGGTGCTTTATTTCCACTCATACTTACACAAGAGGCTTATAACCTCGGACCTGGTTTACCCAGGCTAATAGGCACACACTTTGGCTTTTTAGTAATGGGTAACGCACCATGTCTATCCGGCAGTGAACTTCATAGTAACTCCAGCTCTCAATTATCAACTACACTTCTAGTTGTCAACGACATTGACCTTCACGACTCACTACAAAGGTTTTGGCAACAGGAAGAACCCCCTGCTGTGTCTAAGCTTTCTCAAGAAGATACATTATGTGAAGATCACTTTCTCGCCACTCATACTCGGGAACAATCTGGCCGATATTGCGTCCGACTACCATTCAAGACTGAACATCCTCCTCTGGGTCAATCTCGTTTAAATGCAGAAAAAAGACTGCACTCTCTAGAAAAGAAATTTAGTGCTCAACCTCAATTTAAATCCCTATATACTGATTTTATGGCTGACTACTTAGCCTCTGGTCACATGATATACACTCATAATACTAATCTAACTGTACCTCATTACTTCCTTCCTCACCATGGTGTTTTAAAGGAGTCTAGCAGCACAACTCGTTTACGTACTGTATTTGATGCTAGTTCTGAAACCTCTAATGGTATTTCTCTTAATAATATTTTATTAACAGGCAAAAAGATGCAAACGAATATTTGTGATTTATTACTAAATTTTCGGATTCATAACGTTGTTTTTTCTTGTGACATTCGTCAAATGTATAGACAGGTAAAAATGCACCCTGCTGACCAGTGCTATCAGATGATCTTATGGCGTGAAAGTCCAGATCAGCCCTCTTTAATCTACAAGCTCACGACAGTGACTTACGGAGTGAATTGTTCACCGTATCTTGCCATTAGAACCTTACATCAGCTCGCTGCAGACGAAGGTGACTCCTATCCTGAAGCTGCAAATATTCTACGCACGCAGACGTTCGTAGATGACATCATCTCTGGAGCTGACTCTGAAGAAAAGGCTTTGAGCCACCGTAAGCAACTTATCTCGCTCCTGGCTCGCGGAGGCTTTGAACTACGCAAATGGACATCTAACTCCAGTCAACTGCTGCAAGATCTTCCTGATGCTCATTTAGAGATCCCTGTATTCCTTCAAGGCAGTAAACAATCACATTTCACTATATTAGGTCTTCACTGGTCACCCTCTACCGATACGTTTACCTATAATTTGAATTTTCCTCACAATTCCAGGACTAAACGTCAAATTCTCGGTATCATTGCCCAGATTTACGACCCTTGTGGCTTTCTCTCACCCATTGTTATGTGGGCCAAGCGTTTTATGCAACTACTCTGGATCAAAGAATTGAACTGGGATGAACCACTTCCATCTGAACAATTGAAATTATGGCAAACCTTTACAGACTCGGCTAATACTCTACGAGAAATTGTAATTCCTCGTGCATTACGAATAACACACTCGAGAAACTTTGAGTTACACGGTTTCTCAGATGCTTCTGAGAACGGTTATGCCGCCGTCGTTTACTTGAGATGCCAACTTAGCGACGACTCTGTGTTAATTCGGCAAGTAATATCGAAGACTCGAGTAGCCCCTCTGAAAAGGCTCACGGTACCTCGATTAGAGCTAAGTGCAGCTCATTTACTCGCCCAACTAGTGAGATATGTTATCTCTCTTTTTGAAAAAAGGGTGGAATTTTCTTCTGTATTTCTATGGTGTGATTCGACAGTAACACTGACATGGTTACAAACACCTCTTCATCGATTGAAGACGTTTGTTGCCAACCGGGTAGCCCAGATACAAGAATTAGTGCCTTCTCATTACTGGAGACACGTAGCGAGTGAAGATAATCCTGCTGATTGCGCGTCGCGTGGGTTACTTCCTAAAGATTTACCACAGCACTCATTATGGTGGTACGGCCCCCTTTGGCTACAAAAATCTAATGATAACTGGCCGGTATCTCATTTTATGCCTGCAAAACTTACTGACACAGGAGAAGAGAAACCCATTTCACCTATATCTCTCATATCAACTGCTCCTCATGAATGGGAGCTCCTCACTCAGTTTTCTCACTTTAGCCGACTCCAGCGTGTGATGGCTTATATTTTGCGATTTACTCATAACGCTCGTCATTCAAGAAAGCTCGATGGTCCTCTCAACACTCTGGAAATGAGGGCGTCAAGACTTGCAATTTTCAAGATGGTTCAAGAATCAGCGTTCAGAGACTACATCGTTGCCATGAAGAAGGATCCAACTACACCTGCCTCGTCACAATTCCGCCGACTCTCTCCTTTTCTCGACAAGGATGATATCCTACGAGTGGGAGGACGTCTCAACGCTTTAAAACTTCCTACGGATGTGCAACATCCTGTGATTTTGCCCAAACGACATCATGTCGTCAACCTTCTTATTGGTTTTTATCATCGAAATTACTCACACTCGGGCGCTCAATTGACTCAATCACTTCTTGCACAGGATGTGTGGATACTCTCGGCCCGAAGTTTAATACGCTCTCGCATTTTTCAATGTTTTGTATGTTTCCGACACAAGCCTCACAATAAATCTCCGCTCATGGGTGATTTACCAAAAGCAAGATTAACTCCTTCTCGTCCGTTTCTCAACACCGGAATTGACTACGGAGGTCCTTTTAACATCAAAATGCACAATTTGCGCTCGATTCGCTTGACAAAAGCATATATTTGTATTGTTTGCCTTGTGACAAAGGCTGTACACATTGAAGTAGTATCGGACCTGTCGACAGATGGGTTTATTGCCGCTCTCACCCGATTTGTGTCTAGACGCGGTCTTTGCACAAATATTTATTCTGACTGTGGAACGAATTTCGTTGGAGCGAATAATGCTTTACAAAATCTCATCATCTCTTCAGGCCGAACCCCTCTTGCTGAATTCTCATTACAACACAATATCAACTTTCATTTCAACCCGCCTGCAGCTCCTCATCAAGGTGGTCTTTGGGAAGCAGCAATCAAGAGTGCAAAACATCACCTCCGACGTGACATCGGTGAACATATTTTAACTCTATGTGAATTTTCCACTCTCACAACTCAAGTAGAGGCTATTTTGAATTCGAGACCTCTCACACCGCTGTCAAACGACGCCTCAGACCTCAATGCACTCACCCCGGGTAACTTCTTAATAGGATCTTCATTGGTTTCAGTTCCAGAAGAGGATCTTTTCAACGTTCCTGCCAACCGACTCAAGCACTGGCAGCTAATCAAGGCCATTCACCAGCGTATTTAGAAGAGATGGCATCTAGAATATATCCATACTCTTCAGCAACGGGGGAAGTGGAACGTGCCAACTGTCAACCTGCGCGTCGGCGACCTCGCAGTGCATCAACCTGCACCACCTCTCGCATGGCCTCTGGCTAGGATAAGTAGTATTTCTCCAGGAAAGGATGGTGTAGTAAGAGTGGTTCATTTGAAGACAAAGCAGGGAACCTTGACAAGACCTGCTCACAAGGTTTTCCCTCTACCTCTACGCTCATAATGAACTTGCGCCGTAGTGCGCTCAATTTTTGTAAAAAAGATATTTTTATTTTCCTTTATGAACTTTTTATTTTTATAAACTCTCAACATATTATATTTGTGTTAGTTCTCTTTGAATCCTAGAAGGATTCAAAGCCCCCGGTATGTTACGTATTTCAAATTAATATAGACTCATTTCTTTTATTTTAAACCCGCCGCCAAAGTCAGACAAAGCTCACCCGTGATAAGATTGGTTCTGCAGTTTGAACGAGCAGAGCAAGTTAGACCTTTTGGGAGTGTAGACAGATACCCCTACTTTCTAGTATACTATTATACTTTCCAATCTCCGTACCTTAGGTACTAGAATACGTGAATGTAAATATTTTATTAATGTTTATACCGAATGTGATCAGTGCGTGGAATACGAACAAGTTTTCTGGCCAGAAATCGCTTATTTAATACGCGAGTGTCATAAGTGTGTATTCCACGGTGCACGTAAGTACAAACTATTAATTTATATAATTATAATAATTATTGGTCTTCCGAAACTATTGTTACCAAACAGGATCATTTTCGACGATCAAGGGGTTATTAAATTTTTATGTAGTTCTCTGGTAAGGTCACAGTTTGCATTTACTTTTGTGGTTTCGTTTTCCCATGTGAGTTATTTACCTGAGTTGATACAACGTGTCAGAACATGTATTTGAGATTCTTCTCATTATAAGTCATTTGGAGTTTATACAGCGCTGGTTCCTTACTTTGAAGCTCTAGGCGTATGGCGGCGGTGGTGATGTACGAGTATCTCGGATGTGGCGATGTTAGTTGTGTTCAGACATAATTCACGTTCATATCAACTGATCTCCCCTCACTTTGCTCACACTAAGTTAGGAAGTTTTCCACCTTTTAATGCAATAGTTAGGCTGCTTAATCCAATCAGTAATAGTTTAGATATATTAACGATTCACAAATATTCTCTAATCTTGCTTTTAGACACATTTTAGTGTCCTGCGATTGTATATTTACTAATTTTCTTGTCTTACTCTGATTTACTATTTATCACCTGATTTACTATTATCTGATTTACTATTTATTATCTTCTTCTAAACCATTTTGTAATACTATATTCAGGACTATAATTTATTGCTATAGGTATATATTCAAACATAATGTTTCGTATATGTTTTTCTTCTTAGTTTAAAATATTATATAGTAGTTTATTCATAAACTTTAACTTTATTTCTTTTTAAATATCATATGTGTCCGTTATACAGAACAAAGTATCATCAGAAAGCCTGAGGTCGACATAATAAGGTTTTTTTTCTAATACGGACTAACTCAATCTAATTATTTAATAACAAATTTGTCTGTTTAGGAATGAGTAGTAAAAAATATGTGTAAGTATTACAATGATGTTAAAAATAATGTAATATTGATTAAAAGCTACAAAAATAGCAGAAAGGAGCGTATTACCGAAATATGTTATAACGGTGGTTTGTTTCTCCCTTCACTGACTTATGTAGTAATTAATATTTTAGCCCTTTGTGTTGATGTTAGCCTTGATTAGCTTTTATATGAGTTACAAAGATTTTACTAGGAATTTAATTACGGGATTTAAAATTTTGTTTTGTTCAACAAGATCAAAAGATGGAAATTTGAATTCAAACTAGGTTACGAAAATAATTCTTTTATAAAAGCATTAACTACATTGTTAATACATAAAGTATAAATATTATACGAGTATTATATTTATAAGTATAAATATTTATAAGTATTATAAAACGAGATTTCAAGGCAACTATATACATTTAGAAGTAAATATGAATTTAAGTAATCATTTACATTTAAAATACAGTTTAAAACACGTTAAATTTGTTTGTGATTTTTTATATTACTGCATTTAATTTAGTTTTTAAACGATTTTAATTTGCCCATATATTACATTTAAGACTTTAAGTTCTTTCCTCTCTATAAGTTAATTCCATTTTCTCTTAGCATATTCTATAGTATTTCATCAGTTCTGCTGTAACACTTACTGCAGCAAAATGATTTCTGTTCATGAATTTTATTAAGTTTGGCTAAATCAATATAACTGGTAAAGCGTAGGATTAGGCTTGAACGTTAGAAAACTTCTGTCTATCAGTGAGTATGTTTGTTCTGTTTTGAAGTTTCTACAAACAAGACTCTGAAATCAGTTTTTGTAACACATTAGATCGTATCACGAGTTTAGTTTTTGAACAAACGTCATTTTATTTTCATGTTAGACAGATGTTTGTGTTGAGGAGTGCGTAGTCATATGGTAAATCATTTGATGGCAGGCCCTGTAAATGGGTACCAATTTGAAGCTATTTTGCACTTGTTAATCGAGATAACTCTTTTTAAAACATAATAGAATAATCCTCTGTATTTAATCATGCAATATAGGAACCTCAAAAATAAATTCGTAATAACACTTTGACACCCTTATATATATATATATATTTGTATTTCATTCAGTACTGCCTCTCAACTAATCTCCTCTTTAAATTGAAGTTAATTGATGTTAAATTGGAATGTTACCTGGTCAAACTGGCATATGAGATTAAAAATTTAAAATAATTCAAAGTTTAGTTCATTACAAAAGTTTCATTACATAGTTCTGTTTAGTTCCCTACAAATAGATTCCTTTGAGTTTGATGTCTAAAACTATGATACATGGTGATTTACTCTATCGACCAAGCCTTTCATTGATCAATTCAAGAAATGAATATCTGTCGTAGCATGATTACTCGGTTGAGGAGAAAAATACTTCATGCCAGATCAGGAAACTATGGCATTTATATCTAGAAATAGAAATGGTGAAACTGAATTATATGGCACTGGACAAACCGTAAATATTTTGTATTATCTTGTTGAGAATAAAATACACCGTATTTGCTTCATATAGTTGAATATTGTTTCCAATATGTAATACAAATAAAATACGTACACAAAACTCACAAATTAATTATTTAAAAACGCAGACTCATTTCAATGACAATGTCGTCATCATTATACGTCAGTTTTTCTACTACAAATTCTAACGTACACTTCATTGATTACATCCCTGATGATGTAATAAATGATTAATCTAGGAGTTTAGTGTACGTCTTTTATTCGTATATTGAGCGCAAAAAACTAAGCTCAAAGAACAGTTGTTCAATATGTAAGTTGATAGAATTTTAATTTTACACATATTTTATTACATCCCATCATGATGCTTACTTAAGTGTATTATTCTAACCATATAGCGTGTTCTATAAACTATATAGTCTCTGTAAACTGTATTAAACTTATATTTTGATACATGTCAAAATTTAAATGATATTGTAGGACACTTGAAACTGTGTATAAAATATTTTTAACATGTAAGTATTAGATAATATCCGTTCAGTTTGTTATACAAAATAATTCCTTTAATTTGCAAAACACTATACATCTTGCCAATCTCAGGTTAATCTGTAAGGATAGCGCAAGCGATTGTAATAAATACAAATCTTCAAAACTGGAATGTGGCTAAGCATTTTGCCCAAATATTAATACAAAATTGTTAAAAGTTTTTTCTGTAAGACTTTATGGGTTTAGTGAAATGTAGTATAACTTTACAAATAACGTGTGAGCCTCCAACGCGCGTTAATATGCCTCCCTCATCTCAGTACTTATGCTCCAAATACTGATGCACCTTCCTGTTGTAGCTTTGATCATCTTGTCATTCGATGTGCAATTCACTCTCTTCACGCCAATTCTTTGATTTATTGGGTTAAACATTTATGAATTGCGGGAAAAGTATGTTACTATATTTAACAAAGTTAACGCTTAATAAACCATTTTACTGAGCGTGTGTTATACTGGAAGTACAGAAGTTCTAATGAATATAAAGAAAAATAAACTAATTAAATTTTCTTACTGATACCTCTTGGTAAAAAACTACTACTTAATAATATTTTCAGCAGACGCGTTCGCACTAGGTCAATGCATGGTTCGATTCACTTATTTGTGCATTTTTTTAAAAGCATTTACAAGAGCGTTAAACAAACAAAAGTTTAATGAACTGAAGTTTTTGAACGTCTGCGAAAGTTATCAAAAGGTGGTGGTTTTTTTGTCAAGTAATATCAATATTGTTTTAAAAAACAAAGACGTAAAACACAAAACCTGCAAAAACAAAAAAAGATTCAATTACTTTCTTTACCCTAGAAAAAGCAAGTATTTTGATACAAATTTCTCTAAAGTAAATAGTCTACAGGTAAACGTTATACATCACTGTTTGCGCATTAATTGATATAAACTACGTTCATCATTTTCTCTATTATCAACACTTTGCCATTATCAAGTATTGCTATCATCAACCCTTTGCTATTATCAAGTAATGCTATCATCAACCCTTTGCTATTATCAAGTATTGCTATCATGAACCCTTAGCTATTATCAAGTATTGCTATCATCAACCCTTAGCCATTATCAAGTATTGCTATTATCAAGTATTGTTATCATCAACCCTTTGCTATTATCAAGTAATGCTATCATCAACCCTGTGCTATTATCAAGTATTACTATCATCAACCCTTAGCTATTATCAAGTATTGCTATCATCAACCCTTAGCCATTTTCAAGTATTGCTATCATCAACCCTTTGCCATTATCAAGTATTGCTATCATCAACCCTTTGCCATTATCAAGTATTGCTATCATCAACCCATTGCTATTATCAAGTATTGCTATCATCATTCCTTTGCCATTATCAAGTATTGCTATCATCAACCCTTTGCATTCATCAAGTATTGCTATCATCAACCCTTTGCTATTATCAAGTATTGCTATCATCAACCCTTTGCCATTATCAAGTATTGCTATCTTCAACCCTTCGCCATTATCAAGTATTGCTATCATCAACCCTTTGTTATTATCAAGTATTGCTATCATCAACCCTTTGCTATTATCAAGTATTGATATCATCAAGTATTGCTATCATCAAGTATTGCTATCATCAACCCTTTGCCATTATCAAGTATTGCTATCATCAACCCTTTGCATTTATCAAGTATTGCTATCATCAACCCTTTGCTATTATCAAGTATTGCTATCATCAACCCTTTGCCATTATCAAGTATTGCTATCTTCAACCCTTCGCCATTATCAAGTATTGCTATCATCAACCCATTGCTATTATCAAGTATTGCTATCATCATTCCTTTGCCATTATCAAGTATTGCTATCATCAACCCTTTGCATTTATCAAGTATTGCTATCATCAACCGTTTGCTATTATCAAGTATTGCTATCATCAACCCTTTGCCATTATCAAGTATTGCTATCTTCAACCCTTCGCCATTATCAAGTATTGCTATCATCAACCATTTGCTATTATCAAGTATTGCTATCATCATTCCTTTGCCATTATCAAGTATTGCTATCATCAACCCTTTGCATTTATCAAGTATTGCTATCATCAACCCTTTGCTATTATCAAGTATTGCTATCATCAACCCTTTGCCATTATCAAGTATTGCTATCTTCAACCCTTCGCCATTATCAAGTATTGCTATCATCAACCATTTGCTATTATCAAGTATTGCTATCATCAACCCTTTGCTATTATCAAGTATTGATATCATCAACCCTTAGCTATTACCAAGTATTGCTATTATCAAGTATTGCTATCATCAACCCTTTGCCATTATCAAATATTGCTATCATCAACCCCTTGCCATTATCAAGAATTGCTATCATCAACCCTTTGCAATTATCAAGTATTGCTATCATCAACCCTTAGCTATTATCAAGTATTGCTATCATCAACCCTTTGCTATAATCAAGTATTGCTATCATCAACCCTTTGCCATTATCAAGTATTGGTATCATCAACCTTTTGCTATTATCAAGTATTGCTATCAGCAATCCTTAGCTATTATCAAGTATTGCTATCATCAACCCTTAGCTATTATCAATTATTGCTATCATCAACCCTTTGCCATTATCAAGTATTGCTATCATCAACCCTTAACTATTATCAAGTATTGCTATCATCAACCCTTTGCTATTATCAAGTATTGCTATCATCAACCCTTTGCCATTATCAGGTATTGCTATCATCAACCCTTTGCTATTATCAAGTATTGCTATCATCAACCCTTTGCTATTATCAAGTATTGCTATCATCAACCCTTAGCTATTATGAAGTATTGCTATCATCAACCCTTTGCTATTATGAAGTATTGCTATCATCAACCCTTTGCTATTATCAAGTATTGCTATCATCAACCCTTTGCTATTATCAAGTATTGCTATCATCAACCCTTAGGTATTATGAAGTATTGCTATCATCAATCCTTAGCTATTATGAAGTATTGCTATCATCAACCCTTAGCTATTATGAAGTATTGCTATCATCAACCCTTTGCTATTATCAAGTATTGCTATCATCAACCCTTTGCCATTATCAAGGATTGCTATCTTCAACCATTTGACATTATCAAATATTGCTATCATCAACCCTTTGCCATTATCAAGTATTGCTATCATCAACCCTTTGCCATTATCAAGTATTGCTATCAGCAACCCTTTGCTATTATCAAGTATTGCTATCATCAACCCTTTGCCATTATCAAATATTGCTATCATCAATTCTTAGCTATTATAAAGTATTGCTATCATTAACCCTTTGCTATTATCAAGTATTGCTATCATCAACCCTTTGCCATTATCAAGTATTGATATCATCAACCCTTAGCTATTATCAAGTATTGCTATCATCAACCCTTTGCCATTATCAAGTATTGCTCTCAGCAACCCTTTGCTATTATCAAGTATTGCTATCATCAACCCTTTGCTATTATCAAGTATTGCTATCATCAACCCTTTGCCATTATCAAGTATTGGTATCATCAACCCTTTGCATTTATCAAGTATTGCTATCATCAACCCTTTGCTATTATCAAGTATTGCTATCATCAACCCTTTGCCATTATCGAGTATTGCTATCATCAACCCTTTGCCATTATCAAGTATTGCTATCATCAACCCTCTGCTATTATCAAGTATTGGTATCATCAACCCTTTGCATTTATCAAGTATTGCTATCATCAACCCTTTGCTATTATCAAGTATTGCTATCATCAACCCTTAGCTATTATCAAGTATTGCTATCATCAACCCTTTGCCATTATAAAGTATTGCTCTCAGCAACCCTTTGCTATTATCAAGTATTGCTATCATCAACCCTTTGCTATTATCAAGTATTGCTATCATCATCCCTTTGCCATTATCAAGTATTGGTATCATCAACCCTTTGCATTTATCAAGTATTGCTATCATCAACCCTTTGCTATTATCAAGTATTGCTATCATCAACCCTTTGCCATTATCGAGTATTGCTATCATCAACCCTTTGCCATTATCAAGTATTGCTATCATCAACCCTTTGCTATTATCAAGTATTGCTATCATCAACCCTTTGCTATTATCAAGTATTGATATCATCAACCCTTAGCTATTATGAAGTATTGCTATCATCAACCCTTTGCCATTATCAAGTATTGCTATCTTCACCCCTTTGACATTATCAAATATTGCTATCATCAACCCTTTGCCATTATCAAGTATTGCTATCATCAACCCATTGCCATTATCAAGTATTGCTATCAGCAACCCTTTGCTATTATCAAGTATTGCTATCATCAACCCTTTGCTATTATCAAGTATTGCTATCATCAACCCTTTGCTATTATCAAGTATTGCTATCATCAACCCTTTGCCATTATCAAGTATTGCTATCATCAACCCTTAGCTATTATGAAGTATTGCTATCATCAACCCTTAGCTATTATGAAGTATTGCTATCATCAACCCTTTGCTATTATCAAGTATTGCTATCATCAACCCTTTGCTATTATCAAGTATTGCTATCATCAACCCTTAGCTATTATGAAGTATTGCTATCATCAACCCTTAGCTATTATGAAGTATTGCTATCATCAACCCTTAGCTATTATGAAGTATTGCTATCATCAACCCTTTGCTATTATCAAGTATTGCTATCATCAACCCTTTGCTATTACCAAGTATTGCTATCATCAACCCTTAGCTATTATGAAGTATTGCTATCATCAATACTTATGGGAAAACTACTCCCACCCCGAATCTACCCCCGGAGCTACCCCCGGGGAAAGTCCAGAACGTTGCTGAGGACACCCCTGCACCTAGGTGTAGGTTAGGTTAGATGAAATTTACCAGCCTTAGGTTAGTGGGGTAGAATATATTTTTTTTTTAAACTACCCCCTACCCCTCTAAACGTGGTCGAACTCACCCCCAAAGCTACGGTGAAGGCCGCGACGACCTCATGCGTCATCCAAAACTACCCCTATGGTCCTAGGTGACGTACAGGGCCTGTTAGGGGTAGTTTTGCCCAAGTGTAGTCATATCTACTAACCTACTATAATGTAAACTACGAGTACTGTAATCAACGAACATAACATTCACCGATCATTTAAAAAATCTGTAAATGTTAATAAAGCACAAAAAAGAAGAGTGAAAATGAAATTATAGTTAGCTGCATGACGTAGAATCGCGCGATCCTCTCGATAAATCCCATGCACTGCCGATCGCACGAGACGAGAAACGCAGGGAACGAGGAACTGCTCGGTTTTTGACGATCACAAAACGCCCCGTCTGATACGATCCTAATGCCACAACGTAGGAAGTTGAGTGGAGGGGAGAAACGGACGCGATTTTTTTCGAGTCGGCCACTTCGAGCGTCGAGTCGTGTGCGGAGGCTCTAAATGAGTATCAAGACACTTGATTTTGGAAATCCGTTAGTAAGGTAGACTGCACTGCAGTGCCGTAGTACCGCATTCGGCCGCTAGATGAATTAATTAATGGCGAGGTCGTTTCTTGATCGTAGTATTAGTACAGTGGTGAATTACGTTACAAACTAAGATTAACTGTGCCTCTACTCAGAAAAGTAGTTACTTAATAGTTATAATGATAAATTTCATTTAGGAATGAAGCATGTATGTGTTCGAAAAACAAAAGATGTCGCTTAACATTTACAGTAATTGTCTTTTACTATGATTTACATTTGTAAATTATACAAATTTAAACGGATGTCATACTTTTTAAATCCTTAGATTATTATATCACAACCCTCTATGTCACTTCCCG